>JAECUM010005589.1:0-63099 GCA_016617855.1 Megalonaias nervosa
AAATTTAATTTTTTTCAGAAATATGTTATAAGATCAATTTTTCTCTTAAATAACGTTAATTTGATAAATGTTCTCTTGGCGGGTTCAATTTCTATTGCATATGTAATAAAGCGAGATAACTCTGTCCCCTCTCTCTCTGCAGAGCGAATTAAACGATTATTTCCTTTACTACTACGTTTGATTTATAGACAACGAATATATTTTGTTTTTCGTTAATTATTTGGTTAATTATTTGGTGATTTATTTGTTTTCTGTAAGCAATTAGTTGTTAGTAAAGTATCAATTTGTAACAGAGAGGGATATTGATGCATCTTAACCTTAAATTCACGTCGGTTTATATGCAAGTGCGTAGAGTTATTTTTAGCTCTAACACATGTATTTTGACCTTAGCGAACGATAACTCATACATGCGATTATTTTATGAATTATGTTTGAAAAATTGAAGTAAATTCACGCTACAGTTCTACAATAACTGATTTTATTCTATTAGTAATACAAGTCCAGAGTAATCACATGTGAGACAGTGCAAATAGTTTTATATACTTAAATTTAGCTATATATTGATAAGAGAGCGGTGGTCGAGGTGGTAAGGCGTTTGGACGTAGATCGAAGTTGTGCAGACTCTCGCGTGTTCGAGTCTCCAAAAAATGCTAAAGATATATTATCTTGCATTCGGCGACGGATGCTATTTATAATTGGGGGTACGAAACCCAACAGAAAAATAATACAACTCTCTCACCATGTAACCACGTGGTGGGTGTCCTTTTGCACTCCCCGGGGTTTGTATGGGGGAGAGTGTACAAAATCTGTTGGACGTAGGTAAATCCCCCCGTTGTATTCCGGATATTTGTGCTATCTGCAAAAATCAAAATCATCACCATTTGTATATATTCATGTTCATACAATCATATGTTGGTGCCGTCCTCAAAAAATATAATCAAAATCATCACCATTTGTATATATTCATGTTCATACAATCATATGTTCATTAAGATAAGTTTGGATAAGTTTATGTTTGTGCCGTCTGCAAAAAATCATAATCATATGTATATAATCATAATCATACAATCATATGTATATAATCATAATCATATGTATATAATCATAATCAAAAAACAGTCCCCTCTGACCTTCTGAGCCTGCTGTTGTTTGACAATCTAGGGGTTCACATGGGGTTATGGGGACTACTATTTTTATAATCTAATTCAGAATATCATTATTCAGAAACTGATTATTATTTTTATATTGAAGAAATAATTATTATAGAATGAACCAAGAAAATATTAATGCTATTATTTACGCTGTTAAAAAATTAAAACATGACGGAATAAATCTTTCTGATAATCTCGATCCTGAGAAAATATTATGCGATTATGAAATATTACAACAACGAAAATTTGAAAATAAATACACATTACCTTCCAATTATAAATTCGTAAAAACTGTTTGCGCCTCTTGCACGTTCGATCGAAAATATCAGATCCGAACTATCTCGCGAATACGAGAAAAAGAAGATTGTGGACAATCGTGTAATGCAATTGAGAAAAATTATGTTATTTGATTCTGTCAATGACACAGAGTGAAAGTGTCAGAACTATACAGTAAAACATTATCCTATTTTAAGTTAGGAGTACAGAGTTAGATATATTCAAATATTATCGGCTGATCATATTTTATTGAATATGCAGATTTGTATATTTTATTTGCGACAAATTGCACTGATTGTGGATGTATGCTAAAATATTTTGCAGCTGTATTTATTGATGGAAAAGTTATTTCTTGGCCTGTTTTTGTATTTACGGATTTAATAGATCTCTTTCCGAATACTTTACATTTCCACGTGCAGAATTCTCTCTCTGTGTAATAGCTTGCAGGTTAGATAACCGATTATTTTTGGGATCTCCATCAATGTGATCAACTACAAGTCCATTTTTAACGACTCCACGAAAACATTCGTGTATGAATATATGTGATAAATAATTTTTATTTCCAGCACGGAATCTAAAATAACCAAATTTATCAAGACTACCGACTGGGTTTTTCAATCTGCAGTTTCTGATTACACCATCTCGGGATGCTTCGTAATTTGTATATACTGGATGTTTAACAAATTCGTGTTTATTACGAAATGCTTCTTCTCTTAATTTTCTTATAAAGTTTTTGTCGATATCATCATGGGTCTGATTTGTTTGATTCATTATATATAAATTACATTTGTTTAAATCATTATTTGTTTGATTCATTATATATAAATTACATTTGTTTAAATCATTATTTGTTTGATTCATTATATATAAATTACATTTGTTTAAATCATTATTTGTTTGATTCATTATATATATATTACATTTGTTTAAATCATTATTTGTTTGATTCATTATATATAAATTACATTTGTTTAAATCATTATTTGTTTGATTCATTATATATAAATTACATTTGTTTAAATCATTATTTGTTTGATTCATTATATAATCATTGTCAATATCATTATTTGTCTGATTCATTTTAATTATTTGTTTTTGAGAATCTGGCCAAATAATCTTCTGCTGATTTTATAGGAGATTCGCCCGACGTTTTCTTATCGTAATATCGTTTTAATTCCCTGTATTTTTTTCCGCCGCATTTTAAACACAGCTGAGTTTTTCCTCTTACTCCAATACCGCATTGAATACATGGCATTGGTCCTGTACTCTCAGTTTTGATGCTTTGCATATGATATCCGCAATATTCGTTTACACACGATTTATTACAAGAAATAGTATGTCGATTTTAAGCCAAGCACATTTGTTCTTTGTTTCAATCATTATTATATTCTAAAATTTCAATTTGAATATTTGCCTTAATTATAATGGATAATGAATTATCAGCAATTGAACCTCAGAGATCCAGATTTGATCTTGAGAGACTATCAGAATATAAATTTAGAACTTTGATGCAACATATAGCTTTAACAAATGAGGATATAACCGAACGTATACGTGAAGCCAAGAAGGAATTTCGTAATAGTGGTGCTGCTCATGTATGGTCAACATTCAGAGTTGGAAATGTTACTAATATAATGAATGACGAACGAGGAAAGGCGATTATTAATCACCTTGATGATCAAAAATATTTTATTTTAATAAAATGTATTGTAAATACAGAAGAAGATACTTGGATTATTCGTGACAAGCGTGATCCAGTCCGCATACAGTCAGGAAATAATATTGTTCTTTTGAGTAATAAATCTAAACCCGGAATACTAACCGGTGTTGACAAATTGTATTATGAACGCGCATATCCCGTTACTGCGGTTGTATATGCAATATATCCGCTGAATAATAAACCTGACGTAGGGGATCTCAAACCGATGAGACTGTCAGAGTCAAGAATAAACTGCGTGGCTGAACGAGTTACAGAACATTTCATAAATGCGATACGTGGTAATGGTTTAACAGATTTACAACGTAAAAAAATAAATACGTGGGCAGAATCAGTTAAAGATACTGGAGCATCTATTAAAGATGTTGATAAACTAGGAAAATTATTAAAATTTCCGATTACGGTGAAGACGTTAACAGGAGAGATTTTGTATAAATCAAAATATGAATCAAGAGGAGCTTCGATAGATATTATTGATCATAATGCACATGCATGGACTAATGCTGTAACAATATTTCCACGAGACAGAACGGTTAAATTTTATAATGGTCATATATTTGATTTTATCAAAAATATCAGCAAAAACGATCCTGTATCTGTTTGGTTATTTCAAAGTTCAGAATATGATTATTATGATCAGTTTATACGGCCTAATGGTGATATTTACCGTACAGAATCTCTTAATGGAGAAATGGAACATCTTGCGCTGAAATATACTTCTGATAATATCAAGGTTACAGAATTGTTAAATAATTGTTTTACTGTTCCATTTGTAGCGGCTCACTTTGCTCAGGAGAAAAATACATGGAAACCAACACGATCGGAATTTCTTGAAGATATCCATAAAAGCTGCGTAGAATATGGACACGGAGGATTATGGAATACTAAATATGATTATAACGACGTTATATCCGTTGATACGGTAGCATGTTATCCTGGGAGTTTTCTTGGATACGGAGAATGTTCTGAATACTTTAAGAGATTTGGACATCCGTCACACGAAATGGCCAGAGTTGCGATAAACGGACCATTACCAGACTTTGACTTAACCGGATTCGCATATATAGAATCATTTAAGTTTGCAGAAAATCTCCATCCGATTAATTATGTTTGGTTTGGAAGACATTTTTTAGAAAAATGTTGGGTTCCAATAGTACTATTGCGATATATGTTTGATGCTGGAATTTTAACATTATTGAAGGTGAGTGAAGCAATTATATCATATCGTCCACAGAAGCAAGTTTGGTTACCAGAACCAAATAGATTTAATATTGATGATGCCAGGAAAGAATTTCTTGATGTTAATGAAGATGACCGTACATGCGATGAGAAACTTGCAAAAGATCTTGGTAGAAAGATAATTGGTAAATTTACTCAAGGAGGAGCATATGATCATAAAAGACACCGTACAAGATTGATTATGGACGATGCTGAACTCGATTTTATAATAGCTGATACAACGAAAAAAAAAACACATTTATAAATCGGAGTAATGCTTATTTATCAGACGAAACCAAACTAGGTACAATTGTGAGCTATCTTGATGGTGACTCACCGCAATTTACTCATTTAAGATCATCGATGTTGGCATATGTTTCTATAAATCTACCGTCTATGATAAATAGATTTTCTCGTTACGCTGTCAGAGTCGCCATGGATTCGTTCTACATAAATACAAAATATACGGATTTATTAAAACCGCTACTTGGTAATGGTGAATGGGGATCATGGAGAATAAAACAAGAAAATATACTTAGTTATTCTGAATCTGCCGACGTTGAAATTAAGGAACTATATTACAAAAATAATAATCAAGCATCAAAGTCATCAGCACCATCTGTATGTGATCCTGTGGCTAGACATAAAACTGTTTATCTTAACGGATGCGGTGGTTCAGGTAAAACAACACGTGTGATTAAATTATTCATGAATAATAATTCAGATATAATTGTTTTGACACCTACACGTAAATTAGCCAGGGAAATAAAAGAACGAGGAGAAAAATCATGTACATATTATAGTTTCTTCAGATGGTGCGGAGACACATGGACACCTGAACGAATGGGTGAGAAATATATACCTAAATATATTATATGGGACGAGATAGACACGGTGTCGTTAGAAATATTAAAAACATTTCTTGATTGGTTATTAACAAAGAATACTGCTGTAATAATGTGTGGCGATCATTGTCAACCACCACCCTTTATTGGTCAGACCCCACATGAATGGCTGAAGAATAATGTAGATTATTATGAAGAAATAAATGATGACCATAGAGCTATTGATGAATCGCTGAAAGAATTTAAAAGATTAATCAGACTACAGCCAGATAAAATACAATGTGAATTAATGCGAGGAGTAATTCCAGAAACTACAATGAATGATTTTTTGAATTTATGGAGACCTGCTGATTTAATAGTCGCAAGCAGAAAGATAGTTCGTGATGAACTACAGGAAAAATTATTTCGGTTACATAAAGAAAAGTTTTCAGATCTACCTGTAACATTATGTTATCGCCCAGCAGATACTCGACGACAGAATATTGATGTTGAAATTCCTGGTGGTGGAATACAAAATCTTGTCTTGAATGATATTATTTTAGTCGATATTAATGTTGTTGAGAATGTGCTGAGTATGAATAAATCACCGTGGACGTTAGGATACGCTATAACGATTCATTCGTCACAGGGATTAACTATTTCTGATACAAATATCTGGATTACAGATGATCGGATCGAATGGTCAAATTTAGTCTATCGCGCAGTTTCTCGAGTCAGAAGAATATATCAACTACATAGGGTTATTATGAATTTTACAGAAAATAATGATCAGACTGTTAACAATGACGTAATAAGAAAAAACTATCTGGTTATAAGCAACGTGACAAAAAAAATAATCGTGACTTTGATATTGATACTGAATTTATTATAACACTAAAACAACGACAGAATAATCATTGTGCAAGCTGTAACTGTAATATGTTAGGGCAATATTCGAATAATAATCCAAGACAATTTACAGTAGACAGAATTAATAGTGATCTTGGTCATACACGTAATAATGTGATGCTAACCTGTCTTGAATGCAATCGACGTAGAGGTTCTGGTTATGTAATTGTATGTGGTGGCAATTGTGTGTCTTTAGGATTTACTTGTAATTGTTCACGTACAAATCCACGTTGAGGAGCAGTAGAATCTAGTCTGTAGATTGCAGGTCTACCCGTGGATCTAACCATGCTAGAAATTGTATGTGTAGTCACGCTCCAGATAGGATTAGTTGCTCTTTTTCTACCCCCTTCAAGTTCACCAGGTTCATATAAATATGTTGCAGTTACATTACCTATTATTGGTTGAGAGAAAGATTCACGGCGTTGTCCGTAGCCATCGCTACGGGGTATATATTTTTTTGTGATCGCATTAGAAGGTTTTATGGAAGTTGAACGAGTAATTTCGTTATTTAACGCAGCTATCACACTTGGTAATCTTGCAACCCATTCACGAGATCTCTCCCCGGACTTAAAGTCAGTAGATATTTCCTTTGCATACTGATATCCAAAAAAACGCTCAGCAAGTGTTCGATTAAATCGTTCAACGATTGCCTGATCACGATGAATTTCAGTATGTCCTCGTCTGATTTTAACGTTATGTTTCTTCATCAACGATAATACTGCACCAAGAAATTCTTTGCCAGGATCAACTTGTAATAATTGTAGCCATCGTAGACCACCACGTTGATAAATTCGTTCAAACGCAGATGCAACTTCAGATGCTGTCTTTGTTGATAATGGTTCCGCTTCTTTATATCTACTTGCAACATCAACGACAGTTAATGCGTATTTGTACGTGCGTGATTGACGTCTACCAATTTTAATGATGTCATGTGGTAAAAATAAAATATCTGCTTGATGAACTTCATTAGGGGTGCTGACATCAAAATGTGCGTACTGATTTTTTTAGGTGGTGGTAGATAAATTTGCCATATTGCCTGTCGTGCTAACCAAGCTGCAGCAACAGAACGTGAGACTTTTGCTGCTTCAGCAAGTTTACTAATCGCTGCTCTGCCCCTCCAATATCCTCTTGGGCTATAATAAATGGATTCCATCATAATAGTTATATAATTAATTACCAGCCCTAACATTATTTTACCTTTCATGGCAGTTTTTACTAGAAAACTAGCGAGTTTTTCTCTGACAGATTTCTTGGGTATAGAATTTAATGCGTGAATCAATTTTACATCTGCGAGATGTCGTTGTTGTAAATCTTTACTTTTATACGCAACATCATGAACATGACACGCTTGATCAATCTTATTTATTGGATACTCTCCTGGTCTTGGTTGATCTTGATCATCAAGTCGTATATCAAGTCGAGTTCCAGGACCACAATAATTATATCCAGGAAGATGTTTCTCACCCGGGTATTTAGCCCATGGAGTTCCTGGTAATTTCCTTAATGAAGCGGCGATATCTCCACCTGTCTTTGTTCCTGACTTAGTCATGGAGACAAATTTGTATTTCTTCGTGCCACATTTTACACATTTGCCTGTCAGAGCACGTCGTTTATTCTTCGTTGTTATCGTTGTTAATTCAGCAGTGGGTGTAGGCATTTTACACCGAACACTATATAGACTCATATCATTTACTATATGGATATAATTGACTTTTCGGCGACACAAAAACAGGAACCAGTAAAACACCATCCAGCGCTACCGAATTCAATCAGAATGATTATAATAGGCCCATCTGGATCTGGTAAGACACAATTATTACTTAATCTGATAATGCGATGGCTCAAGTGGGATAAATTATATTTGGTAGCACCATCTGTAGATGATCAAAGGTGTTATGAAGTACTTAAAGATTTTAATGAAAATGCAAAATTGCTGAATGAAGACGGTAATGATGTTGTTGACTTTATTACCGATATTGATGAGGCCCCATCTGTAGATGACCTAGATGGATTTATTAATAATTTAGTGGTATATGATGATGTTATGCTGGATAAACAATCAAATCCAGCTAGAATATTTTCTCGAGGTAGACATAAAAATACTGACGTTATTTATGTTACTCAGTGATATACACAAATTCCAAAAGTGATCAGAGATAACTGCAATATTTTAGTCGTGTTTAATGGAGTAGATAATTATACTTTACAGAATAGTTATTATACTTGGTGTTCAGGGGATATGGATATGATCAAATTTAAAAATTTCTTTTCAAAAGCACAAGCTGTTCCGTTCGGATTTATAACAATAAATTTACATGACCCAAGATCCAGATATCGTATAGGTCTGGATAAAATCTTTGGTTAATTTATAGCAGCAGGCAGGGTGAACCAACCAAAATTGAGTGACCAACGAGTAAACTAAACACACTACAAAATAAAAACAAAATGTCAAAAATAAAATAACAAAAACGAGCTAACCCAAACGACTTATTATCCGTTTTGGAAATAATCTCGGTTAGAAGGTTCGGTTTATAATTATTGACATTGTTTTTTTAGCCGACGTAGGAACCTTATGTTTTAGACAAATAACAATTCAGACAAGTGGTCTGTTCACACTGCCTGCTGCTTATGATGTTCAGCCAAAACACAAAGCTAAAGTAGATTGATGATGATCTTAGTTGATTACAATGAGAATTTTAGCCTTTATTATTACAACTCTTCGTGAACATGTAAGTTATGCTGGTTATGTGCCTTGTACAATTAAACATGCGTACCTTTTCATAAATATTACCTCAGTGAATAGCATCGTTTATAGCATTGAACATGAGTAACTTGTGAGCGCGTGATTCAAAGTAAATAAAACGGCTATTAAGGACTAGTTGAAATGTTATCTGGAAGAATGCAATTTGGTCGATACAATGAATAAAGCGAAATCTGCATCTAATATGTAAGGGAATAAATAAGGATTTAGATGACGCTATGCACGCTTTGCACTGTAAGTACTGTACATTATAGTTCAGCCTGGTCTCTCGGGTAAACTCAACCAGCCCGCGAATTACGAAGTCTGTATTTATCTTTATTTAATTTCGTGTTGGAGAAATAATAAAATATGCACGTGCAAAATAATAACAAAATCAATCATAGTACTTTATAACAGTTAAAATAAGTGTTGGGACACCAAAAATGATTTTTTTTACATGCATATGTCTTGCGACACGGAAAAAATTATTGTTTCATGTCCGAAGATTTACAGCCATTACAGTAGTCAACAAAAGACTTAAAAACTGTCAAGCTTAGACACTGGCCTGCGGATAAGCCGCCCCTCCCCCTTCTTCCAGGGCTTTATTTGATCCTAAATTATTCGGCTTATACGCGAGTAAAGACGGTAGTTTGTATTTTGACTCGAATGGACTTGCACCACCAGTCGAATTGGTTAATTATTTATGGAAGTATGGTAAACAACCGTTTGTTTCAATCGACTATGCCAGTACGAATACGGTTGGATTACCCCACATATGGTCGTCTTGTCATTGAAGCGTTGTGTGTACTGCAGTGCTCACCAAACCCGCAAACACTTATTGATTTCACATTAAAGTTCGTGTTATAATATTATACAACCATGTATATAAACATTTACGGTCGTTACTCTGCTTGATGACGCGGTGATACGAGCCGGTTTGCCACCAAAGCGTATTTGTCTGAATTTACCAGTCGTGTTGTTATTGGCATCGATCCATGTGAGTTTGTGACTTTTGAAGGTCAATCTTTCAAACTGAAAGCGTCAAACTTGGACATTCATTAAATAAAAATTCAGTATCCTGTATATTTCAATCTTAAGAAATTAAATTACATGAAGCCCTTGTAATTTAAGTCATGTCTCAAATTTTCAGCTTCTGTATCTTTACAAACATTATTGGTACTTGTCTGCATTCTTTTGGTTGAGGGACAGCTATATTTGTACTAAGAGGTGTACTTTTAAATCACCGCCGGGTACCTGCGGCTTTCCACAGGTACTTGAGAACCGAAATATATAACCTATTTCACATGAGAGATAAATACCGTCCATGAAGGATCCACGTATAATCTTTCACGTGCAAGTAGTGTTGTTTGCAGGAAGGAGGTCCACTTGAGATATAGCAGCAGAGAGGCTGAACAGACCAATGGTCGAAAAAGGCCGAAATGTCAAAACCAAGGTCTTTTACCAAAAAAGTGTCGAAAAGCGTCGACAAATAAATGTAAATGAATTATTTTTCTGAGTTGGCCACACAATAGAGGCTGAACAGGCCAAGGATCGAAAAAGGCCGAAATGTCAAAAACAAGGTCTTTTACCCCCAAAAAAGTGTTGAAATGCGTTGACAAATAAATGTAAATGAATTATTTTTCTGAGTTGGCCACACAATCGTGGTCTAAGCCTCTCTGCTGCAACAACAAGAATAAATGCAACAACTTAAAAAAATTGCAGAAACAACGAGAACAACAACTACACCCACAACAAAATCAACTATTAATAAAGGATCTGAACGAGCTGGAGAAACTGCAACGAATAAAACCAACAAGGTTCCGACAGGCAGACATAAACTCAATCAAAAGAATCTTAAGTATGGTACCATTAACAACCGAAGAAGAACGGACTGAAGAACAAACAAGATCACCACCTGAACTAATGCCAACAACAGAAGAAGAACCCCCTGGTGCAACTGGATCTGGATACAACACTGGTGTTTACAACACTGGTGTTTGCCCGGTAATGCCCTTGCAGATGTTGAATGACTAGAAGTACTCATTGGTGGAAAACGAGCCGGTAATAATTCTCCAGAAATCATTAATGAAGCAGCCGCTATTTGTCAGCGATTGTTTACAGGCTGTATCATGGATATAAATGTGTATTGGTCCCTCATTAATGAAATCGCCGTGATTATTACAGCGATTAAGCAGTTAGATATAATTATTATAAAAAGATGATTATACATGCTGCTCAACGTGGACCGACCATGGTCAGGGTGATAAATTCGCGATTACCAGTATATAAAGCAATCTACGGGGATGGACTCGGCGATGTTGTTCAGGGCTTATTTTCGAGGATAGCCCCAAAGGCGATACCGATTGCAAAGCAACTAGGCAAGAAAGCCATTGACGTTATTCATGAAAAGGGTATTGGTGCTACCGGCGACGTTGCCAGTAATGCATTCTCTGCAATCAAGGATAGACTAGCACGATTAGTAAGACGAAAACCTCAGCCACCAGTAAAATTACCCGGCACTGAAGTGATGCCTGCAAATGCTAGTAAAATAATAAATCGAGCCGCAAATCAAAAATTAGCAGAGTTAGCTGGTGAAAAAGAAAAAAATATAACTGCTAGTCTGATAGCAGGAAGTGGTCTTCGTATTAGACGATAACAAGTAACATAGAGATGTTTAAACGTATGTCTGATCCCGCATTTGACATGGACGCACCAGTTCTCAAAGATGAATCGGTACGTGATTATCAGTATTATTCTTATGACGCACGTGTACCTGACGAACGTGGAAGAATCGAATTGCAAGTTCAGGATACAAGCAGATATTTCTTACCTGCTGAGGCATTTATTGAAGTAGAAGATAGTCTTTTAAAATTAGATAATACAGATTACGGAATTGGTGATCGAATTGGTTTTGTCAATAATGGTATTATGGCGTTATTCAAAAGTGCTGCATATAACATCGATGGGCGAGAAATTGAGATTTGTCATAACGACGTCGACGTTGCCACTACGATACTTGGTCTTGCAAGAAACAGCGGTGATTATTCAAGATAAGCTGTTCCATCAATGATGTTTGCCAAAGACACAACTGATCAACCGGAGAGCAGAAACGTAACGTTAAATGCAGCCAGGGACACAGTTGTATCAGTGAATGAAAATTTCAACTTGGGATTTTCAGCACGTCGAGCAATGCTGGGCGACGATGAAAGGTTTTCATGCGCGATTCCACTGTCACATATCTTCGGATTCTGCAGATATGTTAGAAAAGTTATTTTCGGGGCCAAACATACAATTGTACTCGTACGAAACAATACCGACGATGATGCAATATGGCACGCTGAAGGAGCTAATCCAGCTGCAACCGTGGCACTTCATGGTAAAGTTACACTGACAAAACTTTCTTTGTGGATGCCAACAATGTCTCCATCACCAACCGAAGAACAACGGTTACTCGCTTTCATGGGCAGCGGCGGCAAGTCAACGTTGTCATCGTTAACAATGACCACGGATTCTATCCAAAGTAACATTAATGGCTTATTTACATGGCAAATAGCATCACAGCTGTTGCGAAGGCTTCTACGTTAGGTGCTGTTGCAACAGCTGCTGGAATGGCACTAAAGAAAGCAACTGGACAAGGAATCCCAAAAAAAGACGATCCCGAGCGCAGACCCATTTGGGTCTTGGTCTAAGACTGCCAGGGACTTTACCGCGGCACGGGAGAGGATTAAGAATTTCAGGGACTCGTTGATGTTCCCGATGTCCAATTTTGATTTACTCGATGCTGCTACGCGATTAAATATAAAAAATTTCAGAGGTGTTTTTATGCGTGATCAATTACCACACAAACCAAACAACGTTGAAACCGGAATAATCAACCTCGATGAAAACTCTGGCCGTGGTACTCATTGGATTGCTTAGGCTATTGATCCACGTGGTATTGTTTATTTCGATTCGTACGGACTGGCACCACCAAAAGAATTTCTAAAGTGTATCAGCGGCGATATTCCAATCTGGTATTCAACGCTACCAACACAAACATTAATGGATCCTCCAATATGTGGCCGTGAAGCACTGGCAGTACTTGATGCTGTATCAAGATAAAAAAAAACACCCCATAAGGCTGTACACGAATATACGAGTTCTGTTTTATATAATCGCTAATAATATTATGGTCGATATTTACGGAAGATCAGCTAAAACTAAAACCCAACAAGCACCAAGTGAAGATTTACTCAAGCGAGTAACAAGGCAGATAAATGATGAATTATCTGACCTGCTCAATCTTGCCAACATTGATCCAAACGAACTTGTTGTATTTCAAAACCGTGAAGGAAAATTGAAGACGAGTAATATTTCAATCAAGAATATTATTATTCGTAATCGATTATCGCTAGAAGGTCTTATTGCTGTATATGACAAAGAGGGCAAACTTGTTCCTAGTGTTGTTACTCCGTCGTCGATCCGAGATAGCATAAGTGAACGAGTGTTAAAAGCCGGCGATACAATGAATGGCGTCATTAACATGAATAACAATAAAATCATCAATATAGGAGAACCTGTCGCGGATCTCGACGCTGCAACGAAGAAATATGTCGATGATAAGGAAATTCCAGTGACAACTTCAACGATGGCATGACCACACTCAAAACTGATTTTACTAATCAAGTACAACTGTTTCTGAATTTTCGCAGAAACATAAACAGAACCATTAAGGAATTTTTGGGATGTCCACCAACCGTTGACATAAAACTCACCGATATAAATGCGAGATTCAACGATATTATCAGTGGAATTCCTAATATCGTCAGTAAATCCAATCTGATTGAAATTCCGCATAAACAAATTAACAATATCGTGCACACAGTAGCATCAGGATCATCAACGTGGACACCGCAGAATAACTATCAAACATACCGCAGAAGTAACCGGTGTGTACAGGCTGTCTGTATTCAGTTCTGCAAAATTCCGCATATTTACTACATTTCCATGGCGTCATTCAACCAATAATTTTTCTGGAACCGTGTTTGTTGTATTAAATAAAGATGTCGAAGAAATATTTATACTGGAACCATCCGATAAAAAAATAACCACAGCGTCTTACTGGTGGTGTCTGGAATTTGTAGCTGAAACACCTCAATTAATTACTTAATAAAATATAATGATCGACGTTCAGCGATACAGATACGATCAAGTATGTGCGTGGCAGCGTAAACTGAAAAACATCGTTGACGATTATACAATTAAAGTAACAAAAATGTCGTAGACGCATGACCGCCATTGACATAATTGTGTATTCGGTATCTGCGATTGTCGCTGGAGCCGGAGTGATATTATCAACCTTAACAGCGACCGTGCCGATCCTTGTAACATTCGTCGTTTCATCAGCAACAACTATCGCCGGTATTTTCAACATCGTTGCAAAGAAGATAGCTACATGTACAAGCACAAAATTACACGAGTACACAATGAAACTGCATACAGCAACGACAGCATATTCTAAACTATCATCTTTGATTTCGTCGTATCTCAGTGATGGTAAAATATCCGATGATGAATTTCAAACTATAATTGAGATTTACAACGGTGTCAACGAACTTGAATTAAAATCGGAAATAAATAATAATGATGTCGACGCCCGAACATCGTTCGGATCAAAGATCACACGAATTATTGCAGCAGATCGTCACAAACACATGTTCGCAAAAAACCACAATGATATCGGCGAGTTCAACCAATCCTGAATTCAGCATTGTTTTTCCAACTGCAATTTCAGCATCAGAAATAGCGCTGACACAATTACAGGTTTATCATAGTTGGCCAAATATCAGATCAACGTCGTTTGGTGGTCTTCCGCCGAATAATTCATTAGTATTTGCAAATAAAAATAAACCCGATGAAACTCCTGATTGGCAAGTAGTCAGTATACCCACGGGCAGTGATCAGATAGAACAGATCAATGAAGAATTCCGACCCAGAATTAAATCCATTAGAGGAAAAGAATCAAAGATATCTATTACTGTTCATGAGCCAACGTTATCTGTGGCCGTTTAAATTTTATCGACGAAATAAAGTCGTTGACATTTATCAATCTTCGATCAGATCTGTGTTAGGTTGGCCTGAGGTCTCGCCGGTCTACACTGGTCCCGCTGAACCACGCTTGGAAGAGTTTCTCACGACCGAAAAAATATTTATGAAATTACCCGATTACAGAAAAGAGTATCCGTGGAAAACTGATGAATTTGTCATTATTGGCGGTGAAAAAATTCTTGATTTATCTGATATTTACGTTGTAGGTAGTGCGGGTACTGGATTTAACGAAAATATTTTCGATATGGGTTTTCCTATGAAACAAAAATTTAATCGAATTCAAGTACAGGTTAAAAATTTAATAATCAGTTTAACGCAGAATTACAACGAAGATACAAAAAATAGTATAATTGATGCGATTAAACACTTAAATGCAGTAATATCTGATTTTAGATATCTCAGAATAAATTTATCTAAATTTATGGATTATTCTGACTCGCCAATACCTGATAAAAATGAAAGTGTTTCTGAAGCTGCTATAAGTAATGTACTTAGAGATCCAAAAATTGAATTTGATATCCATGCTGTTTTTCCAAAAATTATTGAATCATGGAAAGTATTCTCAAATTCAGTAACGATCCATACGGTGGTGGCCGTCATGTTTCGCCGGGTATCGTCAATATAACATCAACGATCGCGGTCAATCTTGTTTGTGACGTCATCGATGGTAGTTATGAAGTTGACCTCGAAAAATCCAACCAAGCCCAACAGGGATACATTCTATATTCATTTACACCTCAAGTACCCCCAGGGTATTTGATTGTATCAGAACCAATCAACGTTGTTTATTTAAAATGTTATAATCCACTCTTATCGCGGATACATTTTAAACTTACTGACCAACATGGACACCTTTTGGATTTAAAATCAGCAACGCTTAATATAAATCTGTATGTAAGATAGTAGATCTCACGTTTGTAGAACGTGATCGCCCTGATAAAATCAGGGATCTCACGCTCATAAAACTCCAAGAATGTCATCGTAAAGAAAAAAAAAAAAAAAAAGATACCAAATAAATTATCTGAATATGCTTGATTAAAATATTCTGAATAAAAAATAAATCTGATTCTAAATTATTATCAGAATAAAATATTTTTTTTACCCTTTACTTAGTCCGTGATTATATTCTTGACTTCGTCAAGGGAGTCAGAAATGAATTATCGTTCTTGTTTAGTTGGTACCACAGTGAATTTCACTTTCACTTTCACTCGTATTGTGGGTAGAGTAACGCTCGTCGCTATCTTTTGCCAATGAATCATATTCCGTCATCGACATAATATCTCTCAACTGTTTTACACGAGCGTGTACAAGTCTTTTTGTTTCGTATTCGTGAGATAATTGTGATCTAACTTTTTCGATTGAGCGTGAAAGGGGAACAAATAATTTTACGTGTGTGTTTGTAATTGCTGCCAGTGATCGTAACATCGCCTGTTGGATAAACTTTATGAATCTATAATCGGAGGGTAACGTATACCTATTTTCGGATTTTCGAGATTTTAATGATTCAAAATCACGCATAATTTTTTCAGGATCAAGTTCATCAGATATTTTTATACCATCATGTTGTAATTGCTTAATAGCAACAATAATAGCATTAATATTTTCAGAATTCATTACATAATAAATATTTGTTTGATATAAAAAATATATTTTATGCATATATATATATATATATATATATATATATAGTTATATATATATATATATATATATATATATATATATTACGTCCAGTAGACAAGCGCAGACACAACAAATATTTCACCTACCTACTTTGCTCCAGCAAATACATCGCAAAACGGCAATGAAGAAACATTCTGGCTGCCTTTTATAGGAATTTCTGTTACATAATTTTCCAGAATGTTCTGGGGTTTCTATCGCATAATCTTCTGGAACAGTTGGGGACTTCCGTTATGTAATTCTCTAGAATGTTCTGGGGTTTCTATTACATAATTTTCCAAGAATGTTCTGGGACTTCCGTTACGTAACAGAAATTCCTATAAAAGGCACCGGATTGTTTCTTCGTGGTCATTCTACGATGTATTTGCTTGAGCAAAGTGGATAAGTGTAATATTTTCTTGAACTTAATGTGAATTATTGATTGACATTTGTTTGTACTGTCTTATTCGCCACGTAGATATTTTAGTGCACTTGATCCTCGAGCAAGCATTTGCAAGACTCAAAATACGCCTGTTATGTTTGTCCTATCTATCGTTTACCTGACGGAGTTATTTCCCTTCACATAATTGAGATATCGGCCCATGAAGATCTTTTTGAGAGTTCTGTCATCGATTATGTAATCGATCTATAATCATATATGAATATAAAATAGCGCGATTCCATAATCGATGACACAACAGTCTATTGCAGATTCTGAGGCTTTCAAATAGTAGAAATATACACAATTACATTACGGCGACACAAAAAAATAACAGTCTGTGATATTATGCAATAACAAGCGGGATAACTGCTTGATTGCTCTATCAGCGAGGACAGACTTATCTCGCTTGATATTGCATAATATCACAGACAACGATAAAACATTTATCTGTTTTATTCAGAAATGGCAACATATTTAAAAATCATCAACTGATCGTATTTAACTGAATATGCTGATTTGGTTATTTTTTCTGCAACATGTTGTATTGAAGCACGGCAAATGTCAAAATATTTGCCAGCCGCACTCATAGATGGGAAAATTATTTCTTCACCTGTCTCCACATTTACTGATTCAACAGCCCTCTTTCCAAACATTTTACATCTGCTAGTATTTCCAAATGCAATATTCTGACTCTGTGTAACAATTTGTAAATTTCCTAAAGAATTATTAATTTTATTACCGTCAATATGATCGACAAGTCCATTTTTGATCGGGCCATGAAAACATTCGAACACGAAACTATGTAAATGATATCTTTCTTTTCCAGCACTAAATCTGAGATAACCAGTATTATCAACTTTTCCGACTTGGTTTTTTTATTCGACAGTTTCTGATTACACCATCTCTGGATGCTTCATAATTCTTGATAATGGGATGCTTCACAAATTCGTTTTGCTCCATTTATATAATAGTATTATTTGTCTAAATTGTTATTTTGAAAATCTGGCGAGATAGTCTTCGGCGGTTTTTATGGGAGATATCAGGGGGTTATATTTTTTATCATAATATCGTTTCAGCTCTCTGTATCTTTTACCACCGCATTGTACACATAACCGTGTTTCTCCTCTGATTCCAACACCGCACCGCAAACACGGTTTTGGTCCTACATTTCCACGTCTAACGCTTTGCATGTGGTAGCCACAAAATTCATTTACGCAGAATTTATTACAACGAGATGAAAATCCGATCATCAGCCTGTTACACTTATTGTTTGCTTGAATCATTATATATATAATTAAAGTTTAAGCAAACATATATATTTGCCTTAATTATAACATGGAGGAGTTTGAGAGATTATCCGCAATTAAACCTTCTAGAGCCAGATTTGATCTTGACAGATTGTCAAAACCTAAATTTAATTTTTCGATGCAAGATCTAGCTTTGATGAATAGCGACATAACTGATCGTATCCGTGAAGCCAAAAAAGAATTTTGCAACGATAGTGCGGCTCATGTGTGGTCAACATTCAGGATCGTGAATACCATTGATACTAGAATGAATGACGAAAGAGGAAGAAATATTATCAACTACCTTGATATTCGTCAAGGCAATCAGCGATATATTATTAGAATAAAATTTATCGTGAAGACAGATGATGACACTTGGATTATCCGTAACAAACGTGACCCTGTACGACTTCATACTGGAAATAGCGTTGTCACGATAAATAAAAATTCCAAACCAGGTACGCTGACCGACATTGATAAACCGTATTATGAACGAGAGTATCCTGTGACTGCAGTTGTTTATGCGTTATATCCGATAAATAGTAAACCTAACGTCGCAGATCTCAAACCAATGAAATTTTCCCCGTTAAATTGCGTAGCTGAACGAGTTATAGAACATTTCTCAAAAGCGATACGCGAAAATGGTTTAACGGATCTGCGACGTAAAAAAATAAATGCGTGGGCAGAAACAGTTAAAGATACCGGAGCGTCTATCAGCGATGTTGCTAAATTAGAAAAAAAAAATTAAAATTCCCAATAACAGTAAAAACATTAACTGGAGAGATTTTGTATGCGTCGAAATATACATCAAGAGGATCTTCGATAACAATTATTGATCATAACGCACATGCATGAACGTCTGCGGTAACAATATCTCCACGAGATAGAACAGTTAAATTCTACCGCGGTAACATATTCGACGCTATCAGCGATATCAGTAAGAGTGACCCTGTGTCTGTGTGGCTATTTCGAAGTTCCGATGATGAAAATTATGATCAGTTTGTAAGGCCTAGCAGAGAAATTTATCGTACAGAAACTCTCCACGAGGAAATGAGCAATCTTGCGTTGAAATACTCTAATGATATCGAGCCATTAATCAGTAATTGTTTTACCGTTCCATTAGTTGCTGCTCACATCGCTCAGGAGAAAAATGCATGGAATTTCTTGAAGATATCCAGCACAGATGTGTCGAATACGGTCATGGTGGATTATGGAATACCGAATACGACTACGGTGACGTTATATCGGTTGATATAGTAGCGTGTTATCCTGGAAGTTTTCTTGGATATTGAGAGTGTTCTGGATAACTTCCCCGATTTGGACATCTCACACACGAGATGACCAGAGTTGCAATAAACGGGCTATTCCCAAATTTTGATCTGATTGGAATTGCTTGTACAGAGTCATTCGAGTTTGCGAAAAATCTACATCCGATTGTTTATGTTTGGTTTGGAAGACATTTCTCAGAAACATATTGGGCTCCAATAGTACTATTACGATATATGCTTGATAATGGAATTTTAATATCGTTTGAGAGTAAATGAAGCAATTATATCATATCATTCACAAAAACAAATTTGGTTGCCACAACCAGACGAGTTTGATGTAGAAAGTGATGTCAGGGAAAAATTTCCTGACTTTCCCGAAGAAGAAATAAATAAAATTATTAATAACGTATCTAAATTCAGAAAAGAAAATAATGAGAAAGCAGCTAAAGATCTTGGTAGAAAAATAATTGGTAAATTTACTCAAGGAGGATCATATGATCATAAACGAACGTGTACAAGATTAATTATGGACGATACCGAACTCGATTTTATAACTGCTGATACAACAAACAAAAACACATTTATAAGCCGGAGTGATGCTCATTTATCAGACGGGACAAAATTAGGTCCAATTGTGAGCTATACTGAAGGTGAATCACTGCAGTTTACTCATTTAAGATCTTCGATGCTCGCGTATGTTTCGATACATTTGCTGTCGATGATAAACAGATTCCCTCGTTACGCGGTCGGTGTTGCCACGGATTGATTTTATATAAATAAAGCGTATAAGGATTTGTTAAAACCACTACTTGGTACTGGTGAATGGGGATCATGGAGAATAAAACAAGAAAATATACTTGACTATTCCGAATCTGCAGACGTTGAAATCTCGGAGACATATTACAGCAATTACAATCAAATATTAAAATCATCAGCGCCATCTGTGTTTGATTCTGTATCCAGGCATAAAACCATTTATCTCAATGGACCTGGAGGTTCTGGAAAAACAACACGCGCGATTGAATTATTTCGGCAGAGTTCTGATATGATTGTGCTAACACCTACACACAGACTAGCCAGAGAAATGAATGAACGAGGAGTAAAATCTCAAACTTATCATGTTTTTTCAGATGGTGTGGAGACGCATGGACACCTGAGCGAATGGGTGAAAAGTATATACCCCGGATTATCATCTGGGATGAAATTTGTACTGTGTCGTTGGAAACATTAAAAATATTTCTTGATTGGTTACTGACAGCGAATACTTCTGTGATAATGTGCGGCGATCATGGTCAACCACCAACTTTTGTTGGACAGTCTCCGCTCGAATGGTTAAAAAAGTTTGTGGATTATTATGAGATAACTGATGATTATAGAGCTATTGATGAATCACTGACAGAATTTAAAGATTAATCAGACTACAGCCAGATAAAGCATAATATGAAATAATGCGTGAAGTAATTCCATAAACCCCTATAAATGATTTTTGGAATTTGTGAAAACCTACTGATTTAGTAGTTGCGAGTAGAAAAATAGTTCGTGATACACTGCAAGAGAAATTATTTCTGTTACATAAAGAAAAATTGTCAAATCTACCTGTACCATTAGGTTATCGACCAGCAGATACTCGACGACAGAATATTGAAGTTGAGATTCCAGGACGAGATACTGAAAGTGTCCAGAAACAAATTCTTGTGTTAAATGATATTGTTTTGGTTGCTGTTGATGTTGTTGAGAGCGCGTTGAGCAGGGACAAATCACCGTGGAAATTAGGATATGTTATAACGATTCACTCGTCACATGGACTAACTATTACTGATACAAATATTTGGATTGTCGATGATAGAATCGAATGGTCAAATTTAGTTTATCTCGCAGTATCTCGAGTCAGAAGAATATCTCAACTGCACAGGGCTGTCGCAGACATAACAGAAAATAATAATCAAACTGCTAGCAATGGCGTAATAAGAAAAAAAACTATCTGGGTATCGACAATCCGACAAAATAAATAATCGCGACTTTGATATCGACGCTGAATTCATTATGACTCTAAAGCAACGACAGAATAATCATTGTGCAAGTTGTAACTGTAATATGCTGTGGGAATATTCGAATAGTAATCCAAGACAATTTACCGTTGATAGAATTAACAGTAGTATTGGTCACACACGCGAAATTGTGATGCTGACCTGTCTTGAATGTAATCAACGTAGGGGTTCCAGTTTACAAAAGTGAACGCCGTGGTAATTGTTTGTCTTCAGGAATTACTTGCAATTGTTCACGTACAAATCCACGTTTAGGAGCAGTTGAATCCAGTCTGTAGATTGCAGGTCTACCCGTGGATCTTACGACGCTGGAAATTTTATGTGTAGTCACACTCCAGATAGGATCAGTTGCTTTTTTTTTTTTACCCCCTTCAAGTTCACCGGGTTCATATAAATATCTTACAGTCACATTACCTAGTACTGGTTGAGAGAAAGAATCGCGTCGTTTTATTGGTATATGTTTCTTTGTAATCGCATGAATTGGTTTCATAGAAACTGAACGAGTAATTTCGTTATTTAACGCAGCTACCTGCAACCCATTCACGAGATCTCGTATCTACCTGAATTATTTCCTTCGCATACTAGTATCCAAATAACCGCTCAGCAAGTGTTCTATTAAATTGCTCAACTATTGCCTAATCACGATGAATTGCGGCATGTCCTCGTCTGATTTTAACATTATGTTGCTTCATCAAAGATGATACTGCACCAAGAAATTCTTTGCCAGGATCAACCTGTAAGAGCTGTGGCCATTGCAAGAGTCCTCGTTGATAAATTCGTTCAAAAGCAGATGCAACTTCAGTTGTTGTCTTAGTTGATAGTGGTTCTGCTTCTGTGTACCTACTTGCAACGTCAACGACAGTTAACGCGTATTTGTATGTGAGTGATCGACGTCTACCAATTTTAATAGTATCATGTGGTAAAAACAAAATATCTGCTTGATAAACTTCATTGGGAACGCTGACATCAAAATGCGAGTGTTGAATTTTTTTAGGTGGACGTAGATAGATTTGCCATATTGCCTGTCATGCTAACCACGCTGCAGCAACAGCACGTGAAACTTTTGCTGCTTCAGCAAGTTTACCAATTGCTGCTTTACCCCTCCAATATCCTCTTGGACTATAATAAACAGATTCCATTATTATGATAATAATCAGTTGATTGATTAATTACCAGCCCCTAGCATTAGTTTGCCTTTCATTGCAGATTTTACTAGAAAACTAGCAGGTTTTCTCTGAGAAATTTATTCTTTATAGAATTTAACGCATGAATCAATTTCACATCTGCAATATGTCGTTGCTGTAAATCTTTACTTTTATACGCAACGTCATGAATGTGACACGCTTAATCAATTGCGTCTATTTGGATACTCTCCAGGTTTTGGTTGGTCTTGGTTATCGAGTCGGATATCAAGACGAGTTCCAGGACCACAATAATTGTATCCGGGTAAATGTTTTTCTCCGGGATACTTTGCCCACGGAGCCCCTGGTAATTTTCCCAACGACGCGGCAATATCACCACCTGTCTTTGTGCTAGACGAAATAAATTAGTATCTTTTTGTACCACATTTTACATACTTACCTGTCAGTGCACGCTTGTTAATTTTTGTTATTGTTGTTGTTAATCCACTGGTGGGGGTGGTTGCCCTGCATCGAACACAATATAAATTCATAGCATTTATTATTATGGATACAACTGACTTCTCAGCGACACGAAAACAAGGGCCAGTCAAACATCATCCAGCATTGCCAAATTCTTTCAGAATGATAATAATTGGTCCATCTGGGTCTGGTAAGTCGCAATTGTTACTTAATTTGATAATGAGATGGCTCAAGTGCGATAAATTATATTTAGTAGCGCCATCCGTAGTTGATCAACGATGCTATGAAGTACTTAAAATTTTAATGAAAATGCAAAGTTCCTTGACATAAGTCAAGGGGACGAGGACGGTGATATTATTATTAATTTTGTTTCTGATATTGATGAAGCACCATCTGTGGATGATCTGGATGGACGTATTAATAATCTCCTAGTATATGATGATCTCATGCTGGACAAACAATCAAATCCAGCTCTGATATTTTCCCGAGGCAGACACAAGAATACAGATGTTATTTATGTTACTCAGCGTTATTCACAAATACCTAAGGTGATCAGAGATAATTGTAATGGTTTAGTTGTGTTTAATGGAGTCGATACACATACGCTGGGAAACATTCATCAAACTTGGTGTTCAGAGGATATAGACATGATTAAATTTAAAAATTTCTTTTCAAAAGCACAAGCTACCCCACATGGATTTATAACAATAAATTTACATGATCCTAGGTCGAGGTATCGTATAGGTCTTGATAAAATGTTTGGTCCTTGATTCTATCAGCGTAGCAGCAGAGAGGCTGAGACCACGATTGTGTGGCCAACTCAGAAAAATAATTCATTTACATTTATTTGTCGACGCTTTTCAACACTTTTTTTTTGTAAAAGACCTTGTTTTTGACATTTCGGCCTTTTTCTATCCTTGGCCTGTTCAGCCTCTATTGTGTGGCCAACTCAGAAAAATAATTCATTTACATCTATTTCTCGACGCTTTTTTAAAAAAAAAACCTTGTTTTTTATATTTCGGCCTTTTTCGACCATTGGTCTGTTCAGCCTCTCTGCTGCTGATATGATGAGAACTAAACAGATTAAAACATCCATTCCAACGTGCAGAGTGTATAACATTACCGATATTATCCATTTCATGGTGTCAAAGCTATTAAAAATTCTTGACAGATATATGGGCTTACACTCTTTAATTTGAAGTTGACTTGAAGTTCTGTTCAACAATCCCTTTTCAAAACTGGCCATTGTAATATATTTCCCTAAATTTTAAATTTTGTTTAAAATAGTTTTGGAGAAAATAAAGTAGCGCATACATATTTACTATTTTGGGGAAACAATTTATACTTTATAGTACATTTGAAAACAATCATTTTACTCCACGGAAGTACCGTACAGTGTAAGCTTATTAATTTTCACTTTAATACTGTTAAATTTTGAAGAAATAACAGCTTTGTGAATATATTTTAGCTTTGACCTTAGGTATGGATGATAGCAAACTGCATGTTCGTATGTATGCGTTATTTGTGAAGATATGCACTGCAGCAGAGTCAACCATATGTTACTTAATTTCTCCGCATGATGGGTTGTCTCATAACGTAACTGATTATAAAACGTTTAAAACTTTTATTATACTTCATTTGTAAGCAACATTCATCTATTTATGTTCCTTTTAGTTACTTCATCCAATATGTGATAAACCGGCAATGTCCAGTTGCATTATACAATAAAATGTTATGCATGATAGACGCCGTACAGTTTATGTTTCTTCCGAATCCGCACTGACGCATATCCTAAACGTTTTGCCATGTGCAGAATGTAAGCTAAAACTTTGAAAGGATAAAACTGTAAGAAAGAAAAAAGCAAGATCGTTTAAAATATATTTTGTTTCTCCCTAATAATTTTAGTTCAATATTGGTAGAAATAGAACAAAATGATGTAGAAACTGCAGCAATGTCTATGTACAATTTGTATCGATTGTGTTCTAGAAGCAATATGGAGGAGTCCTTAGACGACAAGAACGTGTGAAATAACTACGGCTCTGACGATGAGACCAATGATAACGTTCTTCAAAGATTGTGATTCTGTTTCCGGTAGCCGTCAGCATATCTCTGACTCGATTAGGTGAAATGGATCTAACTAGCCTCGACTGGGCTCTCGCTATCGGGTATACCACCGGCCCACCATCGACAGGCGTATTAAGTGAAATTTTCTTTAGCGTATCGGAAGAAGAATTTATGGGAATATGCAGATGTGGTCGAGGAAGATCCATAGGAAACCGGACAGCTTATGAGAGCCGGCACATGCACCGGCGAACCCATACCAAGCGGCATGTCGTTAGTACCTTAAACCATCGACATCGATTAAGGCTCATAGAGGGCGGAGCGCTCGCGACCACCTCTTCGAGGTTAGATGAATATATGATAACTCTAAAGCTGAACCCTCGCATTTTAATGAGACCTGCGCAGCCCTATGATCGACCCTGGGTCATTCTGAGAGCTGCCAGCATTTCATTCATGAGGATCGTATACTTTGTTATATTGTGTAAAATGGGAGTAAATTTCTCTTCGGACAGGGAGGCATCCGGCGATGCAAAGTCTCCGACGGAGTTCCCTCAACTTACCCTCAGCGAGAATATTAATCCGATTACACTTTTTGAACCTTCACGTGGAGATGGCGTACGGAGAACCATCCCGCCAACGAGAGAAGCCGACACAAGAGCTACACTTCTTCCAGAGCAATAGTGGTAAGGGACGTGGGCAATATGGCATGCAAACCCACAATAGCGATCCCGACGATTTTGAATACTGTGCTGGACGCTGCTGTCATACCGTCGACAATGTTGACCGCTCGTCCATATATTTCGCAGAGTTTCGCTGCTCGATCTCTGCTTTAAGCTGAGCGTCGATATCGCCTATTTGTTTTATGCGGTAGCTGTGAGGGCTATCTTCTGGTGCCACGCCGGGAAAAGTGGGATATATAATGATTCGATACTGGGTGGATATATTTCAATCATCTGTCTAACCACTTTAATAAGTAGTTTAACCTTGGTAGCTGTGAGGGCTATCTTCTGGTGCCACGCCGGGAAAAGTGGGATATATAATGATTTGATACTGGGTGGATATATTTCAATCATCTATCTTACCACTTTAATAAGAAGTTTAACCTTGGCGATAAATAAAATTCTGGTTGAGGTATGTACGTTTCTGATATAAAATACGTATCATGCGCTAAAGGCGTCAGTGGTGGATACATAACAAGTTCAGCTTATCGTTACTTTACCATAGCCCTATATTTCTGTCGTGCGACGAACAGTTACATGATTATCGCTCTCATGTCGCGCGTAAAAATGTCAAACTCATTACCATTGATACTTCCTGAAGCTAAGCCATCCGCGACCGTAAAGTGGTATACGTCGGGCTTCGCCCAAGTGCTCTCTACGCTCAAGGTAAGATAAAGACAATTCGCAGGTGCCATACTGGGGTTATCCCTAGAGTTAACAAGATGTGGTCTAACACCTTCTCACATTAATGGAAAACTGACAATAAAGTTAAAAGGATTGAGAAGTTTGTGGGTCGTACGGTTTCATCGACATATGCCTTTGTAGCTGTGTCTTGAGGATCGATATGTTATCCCACGTACACTACTTTGCTTATTACATTGTTGGTGGAATCCGTGGGCGTATATGGTTTCCTACACACATAGTTATGTTTGAATTCATATTTCGGAGGCCAGTCACGAAACCACTCGCCTTATCGAGTTTTCACGCTATAAGCCAGCATTTATTGCAGCCTGAGTAGACTGAGGCATAAGAGCGTCAACAGGGTCAGGAAGATCTTCCCTGAGGCATACGAGCGTCAACAGGGTCAGAAAGATCTTCCCCATTTTGGACTTCTACCACTTCGAGTTGAAACTCACGCTACTATGGTGTACGAAAGGCTTCGAGATCCCTTCCAGATGGTACTGAAAGTGAAAAATTTCATTTTGATGTTGTTGTCGCTTGATCCTTGCTGTGCATATGCAGCCAAAATCGGATCAGTTTTTATTTTTCCATGGCCTGCTAAATCGCTCACCACAGCCGGGTGGAAGCGTGTGTCCAACGGCTTCGTCATAAGTGTCCAACGGCTTGGCGTTATATGTGTCTCAACTCTCGCCTCCAATTCATGGCAGCTATACATAGCTAATACGAAAGGTTTTAATTCGCTATCTCGGCTCTGGAGCCGCAGCGACTAACAAATTAAGGGGCAACACCGAGAAAATGGAAAGACGTATCCCTAGATGGCGCCAAATGTTGGTGAGAAAGCCCAAAACCATTCACTAGCGTACCACTCATTCTATACGTGTAAAATTTGAATTTTTCTATTTGCGATGGTCGTATTAAATGGACGGGTAAACAGCGTTTACTCTATGTTTATGATATCTGGGATTTTACTATTGAGCCCCTTAAACACACTATTAACATCACCCACGGTGGCCACAGCTGAGCTCGATAAAGTTTACCCCAAGTTTAAAATCCCATTCCCACTTATCAAAAGGTCCTCATTCAGGGCTGCACCTGCAAAATGTACACGCTATAGACGCTGTAGCAACATCGAAGTAACCAGGCACAGCGAATAACATTTTCATCAAGGATGCTTTTCCTCTAACCGAGCAATATTGAATTGCTCAGTTAGTCTAAGATGTTTACCATTAACTCCTAGATGTTACCATGGCGATGATTGCACCAGTTGAGACGCGCGTAAGACACGGTGTTTTCATTCCAAGTCCGACGAAGTCGAACAAAACTGGAGCTCCGGAGCTGACATTATGTGGTACTACCACAACCAAATTAACTTAGCCATCTGGTGCGCAACTTTGGACTGCGGTGTTAGTGTCCATAATCATTTGTTATTGACCAGACTGCCAGCCATGGCTCCAGAACATCCTAGTATATACGAAGTGTCCACTGCCTCACCAAACACGTTATACGGAGATTGAAGCAGACATTAGCATGTAGGAGCGTGTCGTCTGTATAAAGAATTTAACATTATCATCAACACGGACTGGTGGAAGTAGACATTACCCTGCGGAGAGCTAAGGATGAAGTATCTCTGCTCACCCTCCCATAAAAGAGCCTACAAAGTCATGTCAGTGGGGGACGCCTACATACAACGTTTTGAGCTGATGCTGGATCATTATTCGCATCGAGGCGAAAGAGGCGACAATGGATGTGCCGTCTTTATCCTTGGCCTGCAGATGAAAAATCCAACCACGATATTGATGCTAGGGAAAGCAGGTTCTCGCAATTGCGGAGCAAAGAGAGCTCCCGATGAGGATCTGCCAGAGTGCTTCTGAAAGTATCAGAGGGTGTTGGCATATGCCAAACTCAAGCTGGACAACGTTGACTGCGTAGCTTTGACATGGTACCTTTGGACATGGATCTTAAGGTGGGTATCAGTGCGTGATACTCTAATGATCGTATGATAGCTGACGAGAGCCTGTCATTGGGAACCAACAATAACGTCCATTTGGTTAGAACCTCCCTACCGCCGCCAACCACCCCAGCCCCGATAGTAAGGCAATCCAGCTGAGTTATTGAAGATCAAACCGCCACTCGTGCAGACCAGCGATCCCAGCCTCAACCAATCGTTCACGATAGGACAAGTTTGTTTTTTTTAATCACCGGCCCCAATACGGTTAAACGTCAAAGTTTAGAAAGGGGCAACACACGGGTATAGACCATGAAGATAAAAATACACCGCTGGTTTCAACAGGGGCATGTTGGCTATATGGCTTTGAAAGCCGCTCCAGCAGTTATCGAGAACAATTAAACAGTGAAGCATATCAATCCAAGGAGCATCGCTTCTGCCTTCGAGTCCATATTCTTTAGATTATCCTCCAGCCTAGTCAATTGCTTTTTAATAAATTTCCTAGCTTCTCCAGACTCGGGCGGCGGAGGACTAGGAGGTGCTACTGCTGCTGCTGCGGCTGTAGCCTTTCTTCTTCCAGTGTCGGAGGCCATGATCGTGGAAATAATAAATCCTTTGTATTGAGGCAATAATTATGCCTTGATAACGAAACATGGTTCCCAAACTTTTAGTTAGAGCTAGATTTACCTGTCAAAACTGGGCAAAGGCTTCTTTGATTGCGGTCAAATGACTCCTTAATCGACAGTTACCTGTGTTTAACACACATGTTGTGACTCTCGTTCCTCGGATATAGCTGCTTTTCAAAAATAAAACGGATCATCTATGTAAGGTTCCGCAGAAACATCATTATCGTAGTCGTTGTAAAGAAGATTAGGACTAAAAACCTTCAGTAAATCATGACTTCTTGTAGCCATGATATCATATAAACAGAACGCGTGAACGTTCGAAAAGGTCGCAGTACGGTAACAATCGTGATATATAAGACACACGACTTAGCTATCTCGCAATTACTAGAGAGCTAAATCTTACAAGCAGCTAACTCGTAATTACGAGATACTAAGTTATAAATACAAGATACGAAGCCGTTAACTACCGTATACTACGTCGTAATTAACGAGATAAAAATTGATTGCAACGTGGCACTAACAGATTTGTAGATCTATGCACTATATCATACATAAATGGATTTCAAAACTGCACCCAACTGTTCAGCTAGAAAAGAAAGAAACATTTGGGGGTACATGTGAGCATGTAACTGTGACCATAGGCGATCAATTTTATATACAAAATCATTTGGAATTTCACACACGTAATCCCACTCACACACTTGTTTAAAATTACTGCCAGCTTTGGTATGTAAGAACATTATTCCTTAGCTAACTAGATTATTTTCACTGTTTAATCAATTTTAATAATTTACTGTACTTTTTAATAACCTTCATACAAGGCATTGACAAAATACTTTACGCTTACACTCTAATTCATAGTTTAAGTATTAATAATTTGTTTATATTTATTCCCTTCTGGATATGGAATATCGAATAGACCCGATGAACCCTCTTGCATGTAGTATGAAGCAAATAATGGACGCAGGAGCCACGGCGATTTACTAATTTAAGGTACCGGATTTGTATCCACAATGATGAGCAGTTGAATCCTACAATTAAATAAGAGTCTACAACTTTGATGGGTTCTTGAGCAAGGCACTTCACCTGAATTTCCTTGACATTAAATAACCTACTTTTGTTGCTCTGCCGTAAATAACCACTCGAATATATCCAATTAAAATTATTTTTGGTTCCGTGATGTTTTTATGCTACTGCAATCCATTCTTTGTGTTCTTTTAAATTATTTCCACTTTATTTCGTTGGTTTTATTTCATTTTGGGCGATGAGGAAAACCATGCACCCTCACAAAAGCCTCATCCAATGACCAAAATGTCTTGGCCAGACGTATATATTTGTGTGAAAAGAGTAATATGCAAGTGAGTTAACAATTTTTAAAATGAAGTCGATTAGTCTGTCTCAGCATATGACGTGCTAAAAAATAGGTATTTAAGTAAGAGTTTAAAGTGTGTCACAGTAATTTTCAGTACATTCTTGATGTCCTGTGATGTCTGTGGTGTTCGTATGCATGTAACGAATAGAACAGTTATGATAGAAGTATTTTGACCCAAATAACACAAATGTACAAGTTTAAAATCAAGTTATATTTCAACAAACAGACGAACGTATTTTTCAATCTTTGATCTATCGATAATAATTGAGAGAGACCTGCTATATATCAACATATAATCTTGCAAAGGAAACCACCTTTGTTCCACCTTCCCTGACAACCGCCAGGCATGACATACCTGATTCTTATGTTCTGTATAGAATAGGTTGTTCTCGTTAGATTCTCCTAAATTCGAAGCCATGTCCGTTGAAATTGGCAAAATTAAGTCTTCAGAGAAACAAAAGAAATGAAAGCCCACTCAGATAATTTCAAGTTTCACTTCTAACACGGGAATCCCGCTGTTGCTATTTTTAAAATATGTATGAGCCTCATGAACCGGTGTAGCATTAAATTTTGACCCCGTTGAATTCTGACTCTGCCGGGTCTGCCTTCGACGTTGAAAGTTGACCCAGGGTCAGTTCTGAACGTTGAATTTTGATTTCACAGTCGTTGAAAACTGATCTCAGCGTTGAATTTTGATCAGATTTCAGGGTAACTTTTTAACGGATATTGTTTTAAGTTCCTCATACATTGGTTTATGAATCGTCAAAAAGGAAATGCATAGTATGTATAAATATGTATAAAATCAACAAAAGCAATGTAATGCAGTACATGAAGTAATGAAATTATGGATATAGTTATATTCCTTATTTGAAATGGATATAATGTAATTTTGTTTGTACTTCGTCTGCTGCATTCCATCAAACATATCAGAAGTACGCAGATTTCTAGGCATGACCAACAATGTTTGACTATTTATCCCAAATTGTTCAACAATCAATGAACCTCTTCAAGCCTTAACCAAACAAAATCAACCATGGGAATAGGGTGAAAAACAAGATAAAGCGTTTGGAAAACTCAAACAGAATTTAACAAATAAGGCAATACAAGCGTATTTCGATCTTAATAAGGAAACGCAATTAATTGCAGATGCAACTCCTGTCGGTCTAGGCGCATTATTAATTCATAATGGAAAGGTTATTGCATACGCCAGCAGAGCACTTTCAGAGGTGGAAACTCGGTATTCACGGGCGGAACGTGAAGCAAAAGTTTGGAGTTGTGAGCACTTCCGTCCGTACCTGTTTGGCCATACATATAAGCTAATCAGTGACCACTAGCCCCTGGAAATTATTTTCAGCGATCCAAGATCACAACCCTCTGCAAGAATCGAGAGATGGTGATTGAGATTACAAGCATACAGTTTCAAAGTAGTTTACAAACCAGGTAAAACAAATGCAGCAGATTACATTTCGCGACATCCCAAGACTGGAACTGAATGCTGTAAACATTCTGAAGTTGCAGACGCTTATGTTCAGTTCATATCTGTTAATGTTGTAGGTATCACGGTACCAGTAGTATTTCCATAGACCTCAATGCTAATGTTTTGTGAAATAAATATACTTTCTATCCTACCTCAGCATGCGTGTCACACACTGTCATGGAGAACAATGTTGGATCGTCAATTTGACAAGGACAGAACCAGGTACTTAATTGCAATTTAGAGAAATAACTCTGTAGGGACTCAACAAGGTTAAGAGTTACCAGTTACAACAAATGCATTTTCAATGATGTTTATGACATTTTTAAAAAAAATCATAAAAAAATACAAAATATGATCTAGATATGAATTAACATAATCTGACATGTTGCTAAGATACTCAACATTTATTAAGCCTGACAGAAACTACAACTCTTACATAATGCACCAATCATAGCTAGTTCTGTTGTTTATTTCTGAATACAATGTTTCCTACACCTTAACCTCTGCCCACCTGAGCAGTATGTTAGAGTGGGGGTTCTGGACCACTTTTCGGGGTGGGGTCACTCAGTCGCAGAAAAGTGGGGTTTTGTAACCAATTTTGCAAGAGTAGTCACTAAGTCGCCTGTGCTTGTTGTGAAACAGTACATTTTGATCTAAGTGCGATGAATTCGACTATGAGATCACCATTGGCTTCGTCCTTGAACTTTCCAAGAACCTTTTTCTTATCTGTACAGTAAAGCGGGTTATCCTCTGGATAATCACTGAGGTCAAAGTATTCTCGGTGATTGTACATATCCTGGTAAACTTCTACTGTTTGAATCTCATGTGTGAGTGAATCGGTATCCGTCATGAGCAGACTAGCACGATCTCCGTACATCAACTATATAAATCCATAACGGAAATCGAGCATGAGCATTTTCGAAAGATCGAGTAGGCCTACAGCGGTTCCAACGTAAATGGGTTTATCTAGCTTAAGCTTGGTTTTTCTGGACTCCATCTCGACTAACTCTTCGTCAAAGATTTTCATGTGCATGAAGGCATCCGATGAGACAAGTTTATCACGTCGTCGCACATACTAACGATTTCAATGTTTCTGCGTTATCTTGTGTTTTCGATGGTCTTTCCGAAGACGGTCTTGTTTATGAGCTTGAAGAAATCTGTGTCGAAGTCCGTGTTAACTTTGGTTCGTTGCGATGTATTGAAGTCAATGCAACTTTTCATCCACGGAGCCTGATTAAACTTCAGTACGCGGTGAATTTTATCAAGCACCAGTACGTGTCTCAGCGCTTTATCTAGACGTATAAATCAGCCCCCCCCCCTGTGATGATGCTGATTTTCGGGTTAGGGACTGATATCACCTATTCATTGAAAGCTGCGATTATTTGCTGCCACTTTTGTCTGCACACATCGGTGTACATTTTATACACTTACCGGTATTTCTCGTGGCTGTGGAGCTACCGTCGGCTGAAGGGTTATTTTGGCGACATGTACATTATATTTCCGGAACAAATTCTATGTTTGGTGACTTTTAAATCCATGTAGAATAGCACAACCATCTGTCCTGTGGCCATTTTAAATTTCGTGCTAGATATGTCTGTTACCAATTACCGGCATGTGTCTAAAGTGTACGCAGGATTGTTCCGGAATGATTTGCATGCAGCAAAATTGCTCATTTTAACGAACAGGTGTCATCAGATCCACATATCGACTATTAATATCAACACAGCTTTGGGGGTTGATTTATAGGACTACACCTGATCTAGTAAACGGTAGCGCATGATGTCGTTGGTCTTGTTCATGACACTGGGTATAAGTTTTTGTTTGTACTTATTACCTTGATATCTCCAAGGCCAAACATGTCTTTTTGTGCTAGTTGTTCCGGAGGGAGCATCTCATTGAAGACTAATAGTTGTTAAGCGCAGAAGGGATAATCGTTGTGTAGATCATGTAAGTGTTGTGGGTAGGTCAAGTCGACTTCGACAAAATAGTCAACGTCGTCCACGTAACCATCAGTACGTTCCAGCATAACTGTTCATCCGATATCCAGTGAAATCCACCTGTGGAGATTGTTGGCGTCGAGATAAAGGATATATGTGGAAGGTTTATTGCGATCTTAGTTGTACATGTATTTATTGTTGGCGATGTCATGCTTGTGGTGACGACGGAGATTCCCCCTCGCACCTGCTTTGTAAACAATAACATGTCTGGGTCGGTGAAATACTTTAGTTTCACCTGATAGTTGCACCTGATACGTTTTAAATAGAAATCTCATGATAAACCGGGTGATACATGAGGTAAACGGACACTTTTCAGTCGAGTTTTGGCAGCACGATACAATTTCTGAACTCCTCTAAACCCGCAGGATGGGCTGGATCGTAGTAAATGCTGCCTAACACATTCTCCAATTTTTTAATAAGTCACCCACTCTTCACTGATGATACTTTTGATGGCATGAGGTGGTAGTTTGGAAACGGCTTTACGTGTCCGATGTGCCACGGGAGTAGAAGTCGAGGATAGTGGTGGTGGTGGTGGTAATGGGATGGCTTTGGTCTTCCTTTCTTTTTTCACTTCTGGTTTCCCTTCTCTCTTTTTCACTTGTGTCGAAGGAGGAGTGGACATCATATTTTTAACCCATGCTTTAAGTTCCTCTCGTTGGGGTGTGTGGAAAGGGGTCAACGAGGACGCTGCAATCTTATTAGGGATGGGAGCTGCTGACGATTGGTCTTTGTAGTTACAATGAACTATCGGTCTTGGACGTTTTCCCTTGTTATATGCCGACCAATATCATAGTGTCTGTACGGAAAAGTGAAGTGGTTGGAAAGTCGCACTCACTTCTGGTACACGATTTGATACTCTTTTTCCAAAGACCGACTGACGATTTGGTGTGTGGCTAAACGTACAGACTTGTGAGGTTAGTCAGTGGTCACTTTTAAATCTTGATCCTTTCCAGACTGCAAGGCCTCTTTCAGTACCTCAAAGTTCACCACTTGACTGGTGCGATAACTCAGAGTCAATCCTTTCACTTTACACTGGGTGTGCACTTCTCCTTGTTGGTCCCGATATTCGTAGCCGTAAGTTTTAGGACCGCCACTAGCAAAACTTAGAATCTTGTCGTCGGGGTGCTCGTCCTGGACGGTTCCTAAACGGTCTCGTTCGATGTCATGGTGAAGTTGACCCAGATGGTCGATGTAGATGCAACTCTCTGTGTCAAAGTACAGAACACGATCTTCAAAGTGGTGTACAGCTTCATACAATTTTAAGCGAGCATGGGCTGTCACGTAGGCCGCAATGATGACATTTCCAAATTCGTCAGCTTCCACAAAATCCAGTTCTTTTTCATAATTAACCAAGATCAAGTACTCACGAACGACATCCACGTGTTTCATGTGTTTGGTTTTGTAGTGAATCATCTGGAAGAAGCGGGAAAGTTCTGTCAAATACTCTGTCTTGGGTAAACACGGTGGTTGTGCCATTTTGCTCCACAAGCAATTAAACATCACTTTGGCAAGCGATCGCCTTCCTTCGTTTTTCTCGATGTGGTCTAAAGTGATGCCTTCCTGCTCCCAGTATTTCTCTTTGAATTTCTTTTGGTCTTCGGGACTCTGGCACCAGGAAGGATAGCCACTGGCTTCTTGTTTCAGTTCCAGAATACATCCCCGTAGTCCGAGAAAATGCCCATCAGAGACTCGTCACCCTTGTGGTATTTGTCTCTCCTGGGAAAGTGGTAAATTTCATACACTTCTAATAGTTGGTATCCCAGGTCCAGAGCTTTGAACAATTTCACGCTGACCCACGTTCCCGTCAGGGCGCGTTCTTCCTGGGTGTACTGACAAGGTTGGTCTTGGTTGCACGTTTCGGCACAAGTACGGCACAAGGGAAACATCAGTTTTCGTTGGCACTGGTGAGGTAAAACGGGATGGTACAAGTCCGTGGGAGGCAAGACTTTGCACTTGATAAATCCTTCGTATTGTCGAATCGTTTCCACGTCGATGTGTTCCGTCAGCAATCGCGGGTGCCCTACGGGAAAGTGATAGTATTTGCACACGTAACGAAACAGTGAACACACTACCAATTATTTGATTTCTTCTCCTTTCTCCTCGTCGACATGGTACAGTAAACAGGTAGCATTCGTCCATCCTCCAAACAAACTGTCCCGCTGGTTCAGTGGGTCCACCAGCTTGTAGCTTTCCACGATACCTTTAAACTCTGGATCGATTTTCAAACGGTAATCGTACTCGCGTTCTCACATTTCCACCACTTGGAATCCTTGCTCTTCTAACTTCAAGCGCCGCTGACAAGTGGTCTGGTACAAGTCTTCCATGATACGTTGTAAAAGCTGATTTTTAGTGCCACGTAGAGGGTAACAGATGGGACATCAGTGAAATAAGCACCCGTTAAATTCGTTCACGATCTTGGGGTTTTCTAAGTCCCAGCCATCCACCGAATACGTTCCGATGGTCTTTTCGCCTCCTCCGTTTCGGGCGTGTTGGATCCATTTGTCTTCTTTGTCGCACAAGTATTGTAGCCAGCATAGAGCTTTGACCGAGTATTGACGTTTGACACAGTTAGTCGTTTGAGGGCAGATGACAGCCAGGGTGTTTTCTTCCATGAATCGTTGGAGGTACACTAAGGAACATTCTTTGGCAATGGTGCAGGCTTCTTTCAAATGATCGATCCCTCCGTGTTCCATGAATAGTTCTCGAAACTTTCCACAGCAACGCCGTAAAATGTCCACGTCGGAACGACAATACTTTAACATTTCTTTCTGAAAGTCGAAGGGATCCAAGGTGTGAGTGTGGTACCAAGCGTAAAAAGCTTCTCGTTGTTCGATGCATATGTTGTCGGGGTCGTAGTAGTGAGCATCAGGCAAATGGGGTAGCACGGCGTGTTGATTGGCTTCGGTATTGAAAAAGTGCGGAAATATTTTTGGCCATTTCTGTCATTCCAAACGTTTAAGGCATTCGGCTCAAAAGCATGGCCAAGTAACTCATCGAAACTGTAAGCTGCACTTGTCCCACTTGCATGGAGATGATTTTGGCTCCGTTCAGAGTCACCTTAGGACGTTCGGTACTTTGTTTCGTATAGTATTTCAAAAGAAATTGTCCATCGTATCCAGAGGAATTGTGAGCCATCACAGTGGCATAGAGATGGTAATCTCCGTAACGTTCGATGTCCTCTTTGGCTCCACGTCTCGTCGATGGGGTCTAAGATCCCTTGGGCGAAATAGGTCAGCGTGTTTGGTCTCTGAAAAATTTTTTCACGTCCTCCAGGAATCTTGTTGCAGTGAGGACAATGACTAAAGATAGGTTCGATGAGCCACGAAGAAATTAGGAATGTGAATGCCGGTCTCTTGCATGCATTCGAAATCGAAACAGATGAAATTCCCTTTCTTCTTGTCATCTTCTTCCTCTCCATGTTTGGAATAGTATTTTTGAATGTAGCCTTTGTGTTCCAAGTCCACGATTTGGCGACAAATGTGACATCGTTTTCGTCCTGAACATATTTGTGCCTTGACACTATTGGTACGTATGCGTTGTCCACAAGTAAGGCACAATTTCAGGAGTTGACAAGCAATTTTCCGCTGTGAACCTTGCGTCTTCAAATGTTCTTGGTAACAGGTAGAGCTGATAAAATTGCGCTAACAAGCTAAGCAATGCACCCATTGTTGTCCTTCGTCAAGACAGGGTTGAGAGGCTAAACACCCTTCACATTTCGATCCACAATGCTTGTGTTGCTCTCGATTGTTATTGCCATGGTCACATTTCTCACAGCAATAACATGGATGGAGTGATACTGGTAATGGCATCGAAATGTTCATCGTGATGATAGACGTGAATGTATTTTCCGTCTTTGAAATCTTTGCATCGAAACAACAGAGGTCCACGCACTTCTTGAGGGTGAACTTTCAAGGTGTAGCGTGGAGCTAAGACGTATTTCAATTTTTGCATTTCAGGAATGCCACAAGGTGTGTTTTTGGAAATCTGCAGTTGCATCCCGTCCCTTTGGGAATAGACACGTTGGTCATGAACAGTGTCGCTTTTCCATCGGTGATGTGAAACTTTTCGTTGGACTGCTGCATGCGTTGAATCTTGTGGATGACTTTGGAAGGTGTTAATTCTGATGGTCTGCTAAAATTCGATCCAAACGGGGGACTTCAGACTGTCATGATAAATGGAAAGTCTCAAGCGATCGTCTTCTTTGGCTTCACATTGCTGTTTCAGGGTGGTTAAATCTTTAAACTTCACCGTGTACGTGTAGGCCGTGGTTCTAAATTTTCTAAAGGAGCGTTTATCCGTCTCTCGAATGTGGTAGTAATTTTCAGGGTTTAGTGCTGGTGGACTTTGACTTGGTGTAGACTCTCTGGGTCTGGATTCTGGCTCACTCATGTCATCTTCAAAATCGCTGGCAAGGAGTTGAGCCAAGACTTCAGCTAGTGCGCGAGGCGATGAATCATGTTTCTGTCTCTTACTTTCCTCTCCTTTCTCCACGAAATGATGCGATCGTTTCATCTTAAGCGCAGAAAGTCAAATGACATTTGAAACGCCATGGTCCCGTATATATTAATGTCAAACCAGTGTCTTGCCTATATAAACGGTCAGTGCCTTCCCTCCAAATATTCATTTCTCTCTCAATCCGACCAGAAACATGGAAGAGCCAACACAGATGGAACTTCTGATCAGACCTTTGCGATCTCTCGCAGCTTCCAGTCGAGAAATTTGAATGATGTTTCCTCGGAACAGCATTTTTGGAATATGTCGTGATATCCGCACGGTCTTCAGAGGGGTAAAACATATACTGATATTAGAAATAGATTCACCCACGCAGTACATGAACAGAACAGGTGCAGCTGCAGCTCCAGGAGTTTGGTCGGTTCACTATGACGTGGCTTGCGCTGTGGAAGCCTAAAATAACACCTGCTGATCACATGTTCTAATTAGAAGTTATCTTGGCTCAATTTACCAAAATCTTTTACTTTGAGTAAAACCAAATTTACATGCAACAAATTGCTCAAGCACAGGTAACCACGTCGTGGAGATTGGCCATGAATTCAGGTAGCGAACTTCCCAGAAATGTGTTTGTGACCTTTCATTTAGCGGCACGGCGTGAAAATCAAACTGGAAACATACACATATTCGATCATTTAAGTTTATCTCGTATTCATGTTCTTATCAATTCCATACAATATCCAGCACGAGAACTGGAGTATAATTTTGCTGCAGCCACGAGAAATTATTCACGTGCGTACCTGATGCTCATGGAGGCCATGCAAAAATACCAAGATGTAGATACTGCCACGCAGGTGTCGCTTGATGAATTCGCCACTTTGTATCCCATTTTTCAGTTCTATGTGTCTAAATATTCAAAATGTCTCAAAGATTCCCCAGCCGATTTCGAGATATGGTAGACTGTTTCCAATCCAGGTGCAGATGATGTCTGTTATGCGTTAGGAACATCAGATCGATTTATGACCTTGGAACTGCTTAATGGTAAAATGAACGTTATTGTGCAGACAACGATCAATTGTGTAAAAAAGATTATATATCAAATGCTTCAGCAACGCAGTCAGCGACAACGTCGCCAGAGCAAAAAGCTAGCTGCTAAAAAGACTGGAAGAAAAAAATCTCATGGGGTTCTATTGCTTGCGCTATTCGTCAAAACATTGGCACCGAAATTATTAAGCTCAGTATTGCTTCCACTGGGTCTTGTTGAAGCTTCTGGAGCTGTCACTGTGCAACGCAAAAAGCGGTCGTGGGAAAGAGTGTTTCCCGAAACTGAATGCGTGAAAAACGTGCTATCATCACCTCAGCTGCTGGTTATGGTAACAGCAGACAGCAAAAATAATATCATCTGATGTAATATACAGGAAAACAATGTTGTACGTACCAGTAGAATTAACGCTGTCGCCGTGGCAGATAAAAAATATTGCTATGGCAGCTCAGCATAAGAGACCGATATTTATTAAACTTAGCTCGGCACCATTAACATGACCTGATAAGCTTATGCTGACTCACAGACAGGCCACCTCTGTGATGAAACATGCCGTTGCTCACAAAGGACTTGTTCTCAAATTGTCTGCGTCACAACTTTCAAAACAAGGAAGATTTCTCACCATTGTTAGCTGGTATTACTGGAACTCTTCTTCCAGGATTACTCGATATTGGAAGGGGACTTCAGCTTCCTGGAACTACACGTGGGAGAGGTATCTCCCGCATGAGTAAAGGAGCTGCCATACTTGTTGGAAAAAAAGAAATTAGCGACTGAAGCGTTATCACAATTGAGAGAGAGTTATTACCAAGCGTTGGGAATTTCAGAGGTGTGTTTTCAAAGGATCAGCTGCTATAGGCAGATCAAATCTACCACGACGAGAGCTGCGTGATTAATCTTCAAAATTATTACTAGGGATCCGGAACTCATTGGGTGGCTATGTATAATGATCCACAGCAGTGCGACGTGGAGTACTTTGATACCTTTGATTTATCTCCTATAAAGTAATACGATACTTAAAATCCGCTGAGCAGCGTGGTGCTGTGTTTAATTCCTTGCAGTTTTAGGATGTCAATGACAAAACCTACGGATGGTACTTTTTTAATATCAGCAGAGATACAGCCGAACATCAACTGTCTTAGCAATCTTAGCGCTTTTATAGCTGCATCGTCGTTTTGTGGATAGGTAAAATATCATACAACAACAATCCAATCATGGACTTGTGGTGTTTCAAATGTAAAAGGGTAGTAAAAACTCCACAGAGGTGGTCACTAATAATAATCGCCTGATGATCAAGTCGTTCTGCGATGTGGCCCAAAAAGTCGCAGATTGTGACGGGTCAGGCAGCAGTTCCGCTTCCTGTGTCGCAGTGGCCGGCGACTTAATGTGCCTTTTCTGTTAAGAAAATATGCATCACTCTCATTGCATACACTGCGATCTGAGCACGAGCTGCGAAAACATTCGGATAGAACGAAATCTGTGCGGGAGATTGCAAACAATTTGGTGAGCGTCAGATCATAGGTTGTGCTATTGATATTCATAAACTTAATGGTAAACTTCCATGACCACGCGGAGGGTTAACATTACCGAGAGACAGATATACCATACCATGGTATCCGCTAGAAAAACAACTCGATGAAAACGATCAGCCTTTGCCTGGACAGGAGTCTTAGAACGACGTGGATGTTATTGCCATACTGCTTGATATTTGTTACAGAGATCATCCAGACGATAAGACAGGTTGAGATAAAATCATGATGAGGGAATTCAAACCCCAAAACCTGCCCGCATCCATTTTCCACGTCGCATTGTCATTGTTGTGGTTGTAGAGGACATATGGTCTGCCGATCTTGTCGAAATAACAGATTACAGAACATACAACGATCATTTCATGACAGTCATCGATGTCTTTAGCAACTATGCCTACGTGGTTCCTCTCAAAAACGAAAAAGGAAACACTATCGTTGGGGCGTTTGACAGCATTGTGGGTACCCCTGCAAACCCCAAAATTATGGGTCGATCACGGCAGTGAATTTTACAACAAAGACGTATCAAACTTGGCTTCATAAAAAGTAAATTCGACATGTACAGCTCACACAATCGAGACAAAGCCGCTGTCGTTGATCGATTTAACAGAACTAAAAAAAACTCATGTGGAAAAGATTTACCAGCAATAACACCAACAGATACTTAGATTCTTTTTACCAGAGATTGTTGACCAGTATAATCAAGCATGGCATCGAAGCATTAAAATGTCTCCAGCAGAAGCTTCATCAGTAACACCACAGGGTGACCATGACCGAAAACAGGAGGTCATAGACACCTTATGTTTTAGACATAGATTTAAGGGAGGTGACCGCGTTAGAATCAGCAGACATATAAAGAAATCCAAGAAAAGATACACACCCAATGGATCGAGGAAATCTTTGTCATGGATACAGTCAAGACAACAATGCCGGTCACGTACACGCTTAAAGATGCCTCAGAAGAACCCATGGAAGGTTCTTTTCACGAGCAAGAATTATAGAAAACCAACCTAGACGTGTTCAGGATCGAAACGTCCTTTCAACCAAAGGTAAAAAAATCTCTCGTCAAAATGGATGGGTTATCCTGACACCTTTAACTTGTGGATTCCGACGGCGGCGTTGACATCCTTGAGGGACTGAGCGCATGAGGCTATAATGCCTCCGATATAATTTTATCGTAAGCTGCTAACACCTTTTTACCAGAGACTGCTTGACACTTCGCTGCTTGCTCTGGAAGTCTCACCACCTCAAAAATACGCTTAAACACATATCAAATTTGATAAATTTCTGAAGACCTGGACACGAAGCAACTGACAAGACTGATCTCACTGTGATGCTCTTAGATTAAATTGCTATAACTAATTCTGGATGTGGTACTGCTGCTTATATCCCTGCGCTGGTCTCTGTCGACTGTGACATCGTCTCCTCCACTGATCATCCTCACACTCGCCCATGTCCACCTCAAGAAATATCATCTAAGGGATATTACTAAAATCATGATTTACAAACGTCACAGCCTCATCAAAACGTTTCAATATATCTGCATAGTCATCCTTCACAGTCGCAGTTAACTCTGCTGTGGACAGCGGTGACGACTCTGTGACACATGGTGTGTATGACCATAATTCTCTCTACAGTCGCAGATAAGATGATGACGTCTCTCGAACATGCATCATTTTATACTACACTGTAACCATTAATACATTTTCACTCACACTGAGCCAAAACTCTCCTTTTTTATACATTTAGTCCCATGGCCCAGAACCATCCATCTGCTTAAACACACCACTGAAAAAAGTGGTTCAGAACCATCCCATTTTAGCTGCGTGTGGCTACAGCCATTAAAACGCCTTTCTGTGCATTAAAATGACTACTTCTTAAAACGTGGTCCATAACCACCCCATTTTACGCACTGGGGTGACCCCGCATGAAAAAGTGGTCCAGAAACCCCACTCTCCCATACTACTCACTTGGGGTTGTATAATAGGTACCGTTATACCTGTACCCAAATATATGACAATTGAAGAGATTAAGATGGCTACTTTAATTGACCAGGACCTTCAGCACGTTATCAAATCGATACGTTCTGTACGTTCTGTAGACTGGAAACATTCATACAAACAACACAAAACCTTGGAAACATTTTCAAGACTCAGACATGAGCTCACGATCGTTCCAGTTACAAATGGTGTTGTCCTACTGTGTGACAGGAAATTAGTAACATCGAAAGGGTTACAACACGGATTTATAGAGCTAGCACATGAAGGCCATCAAGGCATAGTCAAGACAAAACAACGTTTTCGTGAGAAAGTATGGTTTTCTGGTATTGACAAATAAATAGAGGATTAAAGTCGAGGTTGTATACCATGCTTTACATCAACGCCAAAGGAAATGACGGAGCCGCTAAAAATGATAGTTATACCAGTCAATCCTGGTGTCAAATTAGCTTGGATTTCAGTGGCCCTCTTTCATCAGGAGTCTACCTAATGGTACTTGTTGATGACTTCTCAAGATATACAGTCGTTGAAATTATTAACTCATAACGGCACAAACTGTCATCCCGCAACTTGACAAGATATTTTTAATGTTCGAAATACCAGAAGTTGTAAAAACGGATAATGGACCTCCATTCAATGGACAAGAGTTTACAAAGTTTGTTGAATACATGAGATTTTAGGATAGGAACATCTCACCTTTATGGCCTCAAGCTAACGACGAAGCAGAAAGGTTTATGAGAACAACTGGAAAAGCAACTAAAGCAGCTAATGCAGAACATAAAAGTTGGAAACAAGAAATGTACAACTTTTGACGGAATTACGGAGCCAAACCTTATGCAACAACCAACAAATCTCCCGCCGAGATGCTACTTGGACGAAAAGTGAGAACTAAATTCCTAAGTATACAAATCAAATCAGACGACAACAAAACCATGAAAACCGATACTGAGACAAAGGAAAAGATAAAGAGCTATGCAGATCAAACTCGAAAAGCGAAGTCAGATTTCGAATTTGGAGACAGTTTTCTAATAGAGCAAGAAAAGCGAGACAAGTTATCAACTCCATTCAAACCCAAACCGTATGAAATCATCAACAAAACATTATCCATGATAACAGCGAGAAGAGAAGACCATCAGATCACTAGAAATTCGTCATTCTTCAAGACATTAAAGAATTCACCCCATATTCCACCTTCGGACGACCAGACGTATGATGCAATAAATATGAAGAAAGGTCGAGATGGATGTAACACATATATACCAGCAGACTTAACATTAAGAAGATCATCACGAGTCAGAAAACCACCAGACTACCTGAAGGATTATGTCTGTGCACAATGGTGCAAAACGTTTAGAAGCTTTACCGCATGTGTTGTGTAGCTATAATTGTTTTCCTTATAAATAGTCTAGTATGTTGAAGCTATAAACTGTTCTGTAGATCTGGAGAGTTAATAACAATAACATGTGTATCTCGTCAAGCTGAACTTGAACTCTACCATCAGTAAAAACCCAGAATATTTTTAGGACGTGACCGTGAGAACTTTAAACCTCCTTTACCCAGTTCTACGTTGACCATTTTGTACTGTATCAGAAAATTAAGACGCATATTGATTATACTCATGAATTTCTACTATCTGAATTTCTGTTGTTAGAAGATGTTTTATTATTATTAGGATTAGTTTGAAACATATTAATCTGACTTTCAATTTAAATACATAAAGTTTAAGTCTGCCAGAAAAGTAGGTAGAGTTCTAGAAGCAGTGCTATATGGTAATATCGATTATCCCACTGCTGAATCCGCAGCTTAGAAATCCGACATAAGACAGAAATATGGGGTGCTATATGTAAGCCCGACAAAGTGTCAGTTATAGTACGTATGCTGTGTAATAAACATGTGTCTGTAGAAACAGGTCTTTTCCTCTTTCATTTACAAAATCCAAACAATGCAATGGATAGTTCTGACCTGTCAATCAAACTGGGCACATTGACCAATCAAAAATAGGCATCGATTTCACTGCTTAATTATGCGTTGCTATCCGCAACATTTCCTCACAAACATGGACCACGCACGGTTCCTTTCTTATTACAGTGCAGAGGAATTTGAAAGAGTACACAGAAAGTCACTGAAAATTTATGAGAAAAATGGTTCGCCGTTGTGCTTCGGGGCACATGCGATGCAGATTGTCGTTATTATACACGAATTCAAGAGGTCATTTAAAAAAACCCAAATGTTCCAAAACTAAACACCAGCATGGAAAAATGTCTGCATTGGAAGTGATACGTTATTTATAATCATATGTCAATATATAAATACACAAAACCGTTTTTAAATAATGATTTTATTTGTTGTGCTTGTGAAAATGTTGAATACAATTTTATGCTCTTGCTTATTTTTGAATTGTATATAATATTTGGGTAATATTTTTACATACAATATAGAAAATGTGTGAATATGATTTAAGTTTTGTCTATTTGTTACCTTGGTTTAAAAAAATAAATAAATTCAAATACTGGAATCCTGCATCATGCTTCTACAGTGCTCATTTTATTAAAATTTTCAAAATTGAGCATTATAACTGATGTCAACTTGACAAAACACCACCCTATAATTTAAAAATCGGATTTTGACATCAGTTATTTCAAAATGTTAAATTTAATTATTTTGACTACGATTTTTTCAGTGGAAGGTTTCTAACAAATATGTTAACTTTATGAAGAGGTGAAACTGTAATAAAATATTTTTTATGTCATTATTAGGCTTGAGACTTAAAAGAACAGCAAGCTATGTCCTGAAATTTATTTAAATGTTTGTCATGCTGACTCGAATAAAACTGATCTCTTGCAATTTACCGATTTTATAACGCCTGCAAAATGTTACGACATCAATGAAGTAAGATGTAACGAGTCACACTAAATGGCCAACAAAGGTAAAAGCGGATGCAAATATATCCCTTGTCCATGTGCCTGTTGTGGCTTATTTCGATGTTACATTATTATTTCCATCTTTATTAAAAGATTATGAAAAATGATCGTTTTAAATGGATCTGATACAATTTAAAGTTACTGGCTTATCAATATAACCTTACAAAATGTTTGATCCGTCCAACTGATGATATACGTTCACGCGGAGTAAAGAACGTAAAATATTCCCTTCAATCACACAGGAACTTTGTATACATTAATATTTATTTATTGTAATTTTAATACTTGTTTTCTTATACATAATTAAATTACAAATTCTAGATTTAAAATGTACTTGTTTTATTCCAGTATGACAATTATACATGTACGATGTAAATTTAACGGGTGCAAACACATAACGAAAGCTTTATTTTAATTTTTTTAAATGTAACCATGCTAGAAATTCTGATAATTAATAAGTATGCATAACTTTGCAAGAACGGAAAGATTTTGTTGTTTTGTCCTCTTCTAGCAAAATGTCTTCTTCAAGTTTGTCATGATGTTCATTCTTATTCATAGATAGCAAGCAAGGTTCTGCAACATTGGCCTGATTTCGCCATCGAAAATCCTAATATCGCGAATATATACATGTACGTAGTAGTTCAAGCCTTTCTTTAACGCACGATCTGAAAGAATCTTGCAATCAGGATGGAAAGTGTCAGAAACATTGTCGAGAATATTGTAGCTGATGCTACCGAATCCGCCATTTTCACGACAGCTAGTGAACAGCAGCAACAGTAGCTAAGTGGGCGGAGCTTATCGATCGATGTCAGAACTATCCATTGGGTGTTTCGACACAGTAAACATCCATCTACCTAGTCTGTGTTTTATCAAACGCCAGCGACTTGAGAATGAGAGAGGCGTAACTTCAAAGGTACTTTTGAAGGACTGCATTTCGCATTCACTTTCTTCCTCAGTACTGATTTTGATGCGATCACAGCCTTTAAAAAATGACCCGAATTCAACGAGGGTCAAAATGTAATACTACACCTGGGTCGTTATTTAACAGGACAGTTAAAAAAGGGTCAGATTTCAACGTGAGATTTTGATCACTGCCGTTGAAAAATGACCTGACTGGGTCAGAATTCAACGAGGGTCAAAATTTAATACTACACTGGAATGAAATTTATTTTTTACAACATTGATTTGCAGTTTTCTGTATAGTTATAAACAAACCATATCAGGTTAGTATAATACTGATCACTAATAACATGGTTTAGAAAGATTTTATCAATAAGCAAGACATTCGTATGTGGATTATAATCACTTCAAGAGAATCTAATATGTGTATACAGACAGTGTTTTCGGAAGTCCAGCGATATATTTCGAATTGAGTCATTAGCTATCATTCAGAACATGTACATTGTATTTTCAACGACTGCATTAGATCTGGATAGCAATGATCAGGTATCTAATTAATATGCCTGTTATGTTGTGTGCGTGCGATCGACCGTGCTTGCATAGACGAGTTAGTGACTATTTAATTCTGCTGCAAAGCATTCATGTGTACACATATACATACATCGTTTAGACTAACGTCAAACCTGGTGAGATGATTGATGATATTACACTAAAAATGAATGTGTTTAACAGCATTCGATATTATGGTCCATCCCCTTGAGTGGGTGTGGGTTTTAGAATGGTGTCAGCGGAAGTAGTGACTAAGTGAAAATAGTGTCAACAATAATAGTGCATTGCACATATTTTCAGCCATTACCCTCCTTTCTCAGAGCTGTCACCATTTGTCTTTTCTACTGCTTGATATGTTTATAAGCCAGAACAGTCTTACATAAGGACATTTTATTTTACATATTTGTGACTTAGCCCAGAAGTATGTTGTTTATTTCTCACACGTAATGAAATTCCTCAACACATTTACAGAACCAGCAGATCTTACATAAAATCAAGTGATGAATCTGCATTTGTTTAATAGATAATCAGATGAAAGGCTGATATGTCGGTACGCTTAATCTCTTGAGATATGATAATCTGAATGAACAAGCATCTCTCTCTCTCTCTCTCTCTCTCTCTCTCTCTCTCTCTCTCAGCCCATTGTAAAAATGAGGGAATTGATAAGAGTGGAAGTGCCAATGAAATGGCTTCAGATAGTTTCTGCTTTTGATGCGTGTTTGACATCAAGCCAGAATGTAATGTCAATATCGAAGGTATTTCGCCATTGTTCTTAGAAGAGTTGTAAATATTAACAATGCTCAAGACTTACGTGACATTTCATAATTTTATTTAAATGTTTGCTCTCGGGTTCATTTAAGGGAGGTCAAGGATTAAAGAAAATCAGGGGTAGGACAGATTTAATGTATTGACACACAAGTAAATAAGAAATAATCACTTTCTAAAGTCTCTTTTTAAGTCTAGAACTTTGTTGAGACTTTCCTATTTGGGTCATATTTTATTAGTTTTTAGAATAACTTCTGGTCAGCACATTGCTAATTACTTGTTCATAAATAAAACAAGCATTTTGCCCCTGCTTTGGTCAACGTAAGAGCTCTACTTATATGATGATAATTGTTTGTTCATTCGTGTTATGTATATTTAATTTATATTATGTTCGTTATCTTGTCCGTGTTTGAGGAAACAGTTTTGGGCAAAAAAATTGTTCTCTTGGATGTGGGTTGAGTTTTCCTGACTTTTGTCATTTCATTAAAAAATGTTTAATTTATAATCATAGAGAAATATTAGCTATATATTTTGTTGTTTAGAAAAAAAAATGTCACTAGTCAGGTAGGCATTTAACTCGATTACTGAGCAAGATCAGTCTCGCAATATAGACATACATAACATATAATCAAGAGGAAAAGTCTACACACAATAAAATTTAAATACACATAACACCTCTATTCATAAAGAAAAAAATAGATTATTACACGATATCTCTCTTTTACATATAATTCAAATATGTATAAAGAAAAGAACTGGTGCACTCATAAAAATGGCATAATTTATCAAAAGTCCTGACACTTTTCAGACCAATGAAACTTGTTTGTTTTTAATTAACAAATAGGTCAGAGGTTCAGCACTTATAGAAACATTTAAGCAAATTTTCCGATAATATCCAGTCACACCCCAAAATCGGATGCAATTTACTAATAGACACAGGGGATTCAGTAATGTCCTTCAACTTTAGTTCTAAAGATTTAACTTGACCGTGTCCCACAATATGTCCTACAAATATAACACAAACACTGGAAAACTCACTTTTGCTTAAATTATTGTCATGTTTGCATCATTAAGTCGACAACGAATTTCTGAATGGTTTTCAAGTGATCTTTCTAGGTGTCGTTGTAGATAATGACATCCTCGATGTAAGCGTCACAATTATGTAAACCAGATGTAATCATGTTCATTAAAAGCTGGAATGTTAATGGTGTACCTTTTATACCAAAGAGCATCACTCTCCTCCTTGGCTGAGAGGGATTTGCCAGAATCCTTTCAAAACGTAAACTAGGTGACACATTTTGCATTTCGAAATCTTTTCAATTCTTGGCGTTGGAAATTAATCTGGTTTTGGTGACACCTTTCACCTTTCTATAGACTGTGTATATCGAACTTCTTTTTTCAAACATTCATGTTTGAGAGGATTAATCCTATAAGGATCCAGCTGCACAGGTGTAGAATCGATAATTTCAGCGTCATGGTAGATTTTATTTGTTAGTGTTAGAACATCTGGAAACAAGTGCTCATATTGAAATAATAGCTGTTTTCGTTAACTCATTCCTTGTGGCCGCATATGTGAAAGCTTCTGAATTCTAATGATTGGTTACACCAAAGTCACTACAGTCAGATTGCATGCATCATCATTTCTATTTCTGTCTCACTTCTTTTATCAAAATGTTCAAGTTTGTAAATTTATTAAAATTCTAATTATCGTTCACATTTTTTAACAAACTAAAACCTGTAACAATAATTAACAAATAATAAACATTTTCATAATTAAAAATTCAACAATGACAATTGCCAAATATCGAAAATAAAATTGTAACATAAAATAATGCTAAGACAAATTTTGCAAAACATGTAAAACTGAAAAGACTGAAAAAATAAACAAAAAATAAATAAATAATAGCAAAAGAACACATGTAGCTTGACATGTAGAACAATTATTTCGCCACCTACTCTGTTGTCAAAGATGTATAGGGACGGAGAGGGTAAAGTGAGATTGATTAGTCTGATTCTCCCAATTCTCAAACTTCAGAATTAACTCTTATGGTAGTGACTGTTGACCTTGTTGTTGGGACAGGTTCTCCTATAGGAACAGCTATTATTGCTCATCACTGAGATGTTAATCCTTTTGTTGCTTTCAGTCATTGCAGCTGAAGCTCTATCATGATCTCACATTCCTTATTTCATTTATTTCTTCATGATGACATCCATTACTAGCAGCTTTGCAATTCTAAAATATACGCCAATACTCTTCGTCATCTTTCGCAGGATATAGCTGACAATTTCTTTTGAAGGTTTAGTCAGAACAAGGTTATCGATCCTAGGTTTTCTTTCGTAAAAGCCACGGACATTTTCTCTAAGTATTGATGCATTTGCTCGTTAATATTTCTACGACAAAATTGGCTGTGTACCTGGTGATATTCAAGATGAATCCAATGAATGATGTTTTTAAAATCGACTTGCCAATTGGCTTCCTGGTCCATAATTATTGATAGAAGTAACTGCGTTTTTGAGAGACACATTCAGAGAAATTTAACTATGTAAAACTAATCAAATTGATCATTCATAGTTCTATCGGTTTCGTCCCTGAGGAGTCACTCAGTGACAATCTGATTTTTGGGGACATGTTCTCCACATCATATCCACTGTTTCTGCGTCTCCTGGAGTAAAGTGGATGAGGTTTAAAGGCGTATTCATGGCTTCATTTTTATATTCGTTTAGTTCAGAAGCTACAATTCAAGAACCGAAATTGCGTATAACCATTTGAACGTTCTTTCACTTCTTTGATGAGAAATTTTCCCACTATGAGTGTTTTTAAGTATATGATGCTTTCCATATTGTTGATAATGTCGTCGGTTTTGGAAATTCATTGTAACTCGGTCAAGTAACATGTTTTTTTTTTTTTCAAAGACGGTTGGAGTCAGGGAATATGTCCTGTTCAGCTAGGAAAATATCGTTTTTACAAAAGTACTGTTTAGTTTCCAGCACAAACATAATCTCGTCTTGTTCAAAAAACTAAAGTAATCACAGTACTTACTTCCTTTTGTCTTTACAGGGATTCTTGTCCACATTTGGCAGCTGCAGCATGAAAATAGTTGAAAAGTGGAACAAGAGGAGGAGTGGGTGCAGTAGTCTTTGTCGATGGTTGTCTAGTTGGGTGCAGTAGTCACTTCATAGATGGTTGTCTATGTGCGATGTGTTTTGAACAGATTGGAACACTCTTGTCCTAAATTTGTTTTTCCTGTAATAATCTGTAATGGCGATGAGGAGGAGATTGTAGAGGATGCCCTGGTGTTACAGGTTGAAGTGTCTGTGAATACGTGCGCATTCATATGGCAGTGGCTCTTATTCTTGGGTTCTTGGAGGTGTAGTCGTAGTCTTTATCTTTTATCTTTTCGTTCTTCTCTTGTTCCTGATTTTCTTGAGAGGTGAGTTTTGTTGTCAACTAACTGCAACTTTCTTCTTCATCGTTTTTCAATTTGCTTTTGTTTCTGTTTCATTTTACTTTGGCTGTTGTATTGGGTTTCCGTCGTGTAATATGTACTCGCCCTAGAAATAGATTTCTGCTGTGGCTCAGAATAATTCGTTTCTTGGTTTGGGTATCGATTCTTGGATCGGCAAGTGGGTGGGTGGGTGGGTGGGTGGATGGATGGATGGGTGGGTGACAGAGAAATATGACGGAAGAGGGCGAATTTCCCCGTGAAAAATACTAATTGGGGTTACAAAAATGATGTACTTAGCCAAGCTATGTTGACTCATTATCTATCCAAAGGTCAATCCGAAAAACCTGTATGTAAGCCTGGTTGGAGCACTGGTTACTATTCCGCACTGACCTCGATGTAAAATTACTGGCACTGGTTATTGTCCGCGGAAAATTACTATCAAGTGTACAGTGTGTGATTTTCTCACTCTCTGGTCTATTCTGACTTCAAAGGAAACTTACTGGCACTGGTTACTGTCCACGGAAAGTTATTGTATACTGTGTGATTTTCTCACACTCTGGTCCACGCTGACCTCAATGGAAATTACTAGGCAGTACCCTGCGCGATTTTTGAATAAGCCGTCTATCAGTATACGCGCACGTGAAATTGTGTACATGCCAGGGAGCAGCAGAGAGGGTGGACCCTACAACTTTTTTCGAGGGTCCGTTAGCAAAAATAAAGGTTCCTACGAAGGGCTAAAATAAGGTCAATAACGCTAAACCGAATCCACCTACCGAACATATTTCAACAACAAAAATCGACGGGGTTAGTTCGTTTTTGTTACTCGTTCGTTGACATATTTTTTTTCAAATTTTAGGCGTGTTTTGTTTGCGTCTCACACTCATTTTTTTGTCAGCCCACCCTCGCTGCTGCTGTAATTAAACCATTGCGTTATATCAATAATGATCGGTGAAGCTCACTCAGCTAGACTAGCTCGAGAGCGACTAGAAGCAATCAAGAAATATCTACCTGTCCATGATTCTGTCAGACAAAAATTACAAGAGCGTCAACAAACACAAGAAGAATTTACAGAATCCGCAGAACAATTATTTAAACCTATCACTGAAACCACTAAAGGTATTCTTCCCGTGTTGAAAAAGACCGCTGAATCAACTGAGAAAATAGCGGAGCGAACTAAAAAGACAACAACAAAAAAAAAATTCTACGAGAACTTCCCGCTGAAATAACTGCCGCTCAGCAAGTTCTAATACCCGAAGAAACTGTCCAAGAATCAGAAGAAGCCCAAGCTGGGGTTAAATTATTTGATAAATTTAATGAGGTTTTTGTTGATAGTATCGCAAAGTTTAATATAGATAAATTAGCTGAAACTGCTTTTATCTTATGATGAACGAAAAAAATTCCTAAAACCCGAGTATGCTGATGATATTATAGGTCGCGAGAAATGGTACAAATGGATTTTTCGTTTACGTTTTAATGTTGATCAAGCTCGAATTAACGACCGGAGATATGTTGCTTACGATACAGCTATTAAAAAAAATGACGTTGGCTTTTCAGGAACTACAACAACCACAACAAGAACCAGAAAGATCAGTAAATGAATATTTTAAACCCAAGAGTATTGACGCAATCCAAAATCCGTCCTGGACAATACTTATTGCATCAAAATATGAAGAACGAGATAAATATTTAAGACCTGAGTACGTTGAAGAATTTGAACTTGATGATTGGATTACTGCTATATATCTCGTTTCTAGAAATATCGAAGAAGTAAAAGACTTTGGTGATTATGATGAGTTTAAAGAAAATGTAATGAAACGAATAAAATCCCTTAAGGAGAAAAAAAAAAAAAAACTAGCGAACCAACTTCACCTGGAGAATCAGCTCCACAAGAAACTTCACCCCAAGGTTTCTTTGGTCATCTTTCATCTTTTGTTAAAGGCAAAACGGGAAGTGGTCTTGTTACTGGTCCCGACAACGCCCTTGCCGACGTAGATAGATTAGAAATTTTAATCGGTGGAAAACGAGCCGGTAATAATTCTCCAGAAATTATCAACGAAATCTCATCAATTTGTCAACGATTATTTACCGGTGGCATCATGGATATTAACGTGTATCGGTCTCTCATTAATGAAACTACCGATGATTATCATAGTGACTAAGTCACTGATTAAACAGTTAGATATAATTATTATAATAGATGATCATACATGTTGCTCAACGTGGACCAACTATAGTCAGGGTGGTAAATTCAAGATTACCTGTATACAAGACATTTTACAGAGGTGGACTCGGTGATGTCATTCAGGGTTTATTTTCGAGGATAGCCCCAAAAGCAATACCGATCGCAAAGCAACTATTAATGAAAGCTATTGACGTTATTCGTGAAAAAAGTATTAGTGCTGCTGGTGACGTCGCCGGTAAAGCATTCTCTGCAATCAAGGATAGACTAGCACGATTAATACGACGAAAACCTCAGCCAGTAAAATTACCCAGCACTGAAGTGATGCCTGCAAGTGTTAGTAAAATAATAAATCAAGCCGCAAATCAAGAACTAGCAGAGTTAGCCAAAGAGGGAGAAAAAAACATAGCATCAAGTCTGATAGCAGGAAGTGGCCTCACTTCCCGAAGTGGTCTTCGTATTAGATGATGACCAATAACATGACATGTTCAAACGTGTACCTGATCCCGCATTTGACATGGATGCGCCAGTTCTCAAAGATGAATCTGTGCGTGATTATCAATATTATTCTTACGACGCACGACAGCCAAATTAGCGTGGACGAATCGAATTACAAGTTCAAAATACAAGTAGATATTTCTTACCCGCTGAAGCATTTATTGAAGTAGAAGGTGAAATTTTAAAAACAGATAATACTGAATATGGCGCTGGTATTAGTGTTGGTTTTGTTAATAATGGTATCATGGCGTTGTTCGACAGCGCCACGTACATGATCGACGGAAGTAATATTGAATCGATTCAAAAAGATATTGACGTTGCCACGACTATACTTGGCCTTGCAAGATACAGCGACGATTATTCAAGATCAGCTGGTCCATCAATGATGTTTTACAAGGACACTTCTGATAGTCCTGAATACAACCAGTATGAAATAGGACGACCAAGGAACTTTGCTAGAAATGCCGACGTGGATGTGCAAAGTATGATTATTAATGTCGATCCAGATTTCAACTTAGGATTTAGATCACGTCGAGCAATGTTGCAGGGGAACAGCCGAAGATTTTCTTGCGCGATTCCACTATCACATATTTTTGGATTCTGCAGACACGTTCAAAAGGTCATTTTTGGAGCCAAACATACAATTGTACTCGTACGAAAAGCAACCGACGATGATGCAATATGGCGACCCGCCGGTGATGCTGGTAAAGTAATACTGACAAAACTTTCATTGTGGATGCCAGTAATGACTCCAGCGATATCTGAAGAAGATCGGTTACTCGCTTTCATGGGCAGCGGCGGCAAGTCAACGTTGTCTTGGTTAACAACAACCACAGATGCTGTTCAAAGCACAATTAATGGTTTATTTACATGGCAGGTTGCATCACAACAAGGTATCTTTGCGCCGCGACATATATTCGTTTCGCTTCAAAATGCTGCACGAGTAAATGATCAAACGCGTAGTACAATGGTATTTGACAAACTCGGTGTTTCTGAGGTTTCATTGAGAATAAATGGACATCAAGAACCATCGGAGGATATTTTGTTCAATTTTGATCAAAATCATGTAGCGCGTGTGTATCATCTTCTAATGTCGTTTATGGGACGTGAACAAAATATTGATACTGGTTTACAAATATCACAGCTGGATTTTACAACACTGTACCCGATTTATTACTCTTCGCTGGAACATTTGGATTTGTTTAGGCAGTCTGTCGTTGATATTCACTTTCGAGCTCGTGTTAATAGAGTTGTTGGAGGTGTTCCTAATTAGAGAGCAGTCGCTGTTATATTATCCGATAAAACAATGTTACTTGAAGGTGTTGCCGGACGAATGAGAGTCGTTGATATTCCAGTACAAAATATGAAAGTGTTAATTTAGAAGTCAGAAATATATCATTAATGTCATATCATCATGTCAGTGTCAGTCTGACCCCGGGTCAGATTAAACGATTACAATCACCGTTAGCATCACGATGCGGAACAAAAATATCATTAAAACAAGAACAAATGAGCGGTGCAAATAAATTATCGTTGACCGAACGTCAGTTTAAAAGATTCAACGAAGCTAAACACGCCAATAAAGGAATACGATTAAATCTTTCCGTGGGTGCAATCAAGGATACTATTAAAACCGGAGGAATATTTCCGCTTCTCGCAGCTATTCCAGCATTAATAGCCGCAGCCGCTCCAGCTGTTGCAAAAGCTGCTGCGTTAGGTGCAGTTGGGACAGCTGCTGGAATGGCATTAAAGAAAGCAACAGGAAAAGGAATCAAAAAAAGGAAAGGGGTCTGAGACTTCCAGGGTCTCGATACGGAAAAGGATTAAGAATTCCAGGGACTCGCTGATTTTTCCGATGTCTAACTTTGATTTATTCGATGCTGCTGCGCGATTAAATATAAAGAATTTCAGAGGTGTTTTTATGCGTGATCAATTACCAAAAAATCCAAATCTGAAAGAAACAGGTATTATTAATCTCGATAAAAGCTCTGGTCGTGGCACTCACTGGGTTGCGTATGCAATTGATCCACGTGGAATTATTTATTTCGATTCGTACGGACTGGCACCACCAAAAGAATTTTTAAAGTATGTTACTGGTGATTCTATCACTGGCAATATTCCAATCTGGTATTCAACGCTACCAACACAAACATTAACGGATCCACCAATATGTGGCCGTGAAGCACTAGCAGTACTTGATGCTGTATCAAGATCAACGAAACCACCTCATAAAGCTGTACACGAATATACATTAAATAATCGCTAATCATATAATGGTTGATATTTATGGAAGATCTTCTACTAGTGCTCTCACCGGCAAGAAGAAGGAAGATATCGATTTATCAAAATACGCCACCAAAGACGATCTTGCTGATATTATGAATTTATCTGGAGTTGACCGAGATGAAGTTGTTATTTTTCAGGATAAATTCGGTGTCTTAAAGACAAGTAATATCAAGTGGATCGATATAATTCGTAGAGTTATTGGTGCTACCACGGACAATATTCCAGTATTTACTGACGGTGGTAAAATCAGAGACTCAAATGTATCAATCGCAACTATCAGAGATGAAATTAAAAAAAGTGTTGCTGATCGTTTAAAATCCGCCGGTGATACAATGACAGGTAAACTTAACATGAATGGAAATAAAATCGTTGCTTTAAGAGAACCAGCAGGTGATGTAGATGCCGCAACAAAGAAATATGTGGATGATAAAAATATTCCGATGACAACTTCGTTGTCGACGATCAATGATGGAATGATCGCCCTTAGAACTGAATTTTATAATCACATACAACTGTTTATGAGTTTTCGCAGAAACGTAAACAGAACCACTAATGAATATTTTTGGAAGTCAACCAACCGTTGACATAAATCTCACCGACATTAATACAAAACTCAATGATATTGTCAGTGGAATTCCTAATATCGTCAATAAAACCAATCTAATTAAAATTCCATACAAACAAATTAGCAACATCACGTACACGGTGGCGTCTGGGGTATCAACGTGGACACTGCGCGATAACACTCTCGAACATGCCGCAGAAGTAATTGGGTTATACAGGCTGTCCATGTATGGTTGGGAAATTACTGCGGCCACTACATCATCACCGAATATATATCATAATCCTCTACTGGTGATGCTAAACAAGGACACCAAAGAAACATTTACGTTGACATCAACGGAAATACCCCTGAGATGTTACTGGTGGTGTCTGGAATTTATCGCTGTCTTAGACAACAACTAAAGTATAATGATAGACGTTCAGCGATACAGATACGATCAAGTAACAACATGGCAGAATAAATTAAAAACCATCATCGATAATTATACAGTACAAATAAAGAAATATCGTAGACGTGCGGTTGTCGTTGATATCGTCGTTTATTCGGTTTCCGTGATTGTTGCTGGAACCGGCGTAGTATTATCAACGTTGACGATGACAGCGCTGATCGTTGTAACAATCATTGTTTCATCGTCAACCACGATCGCTGGAATATTTAACATAATCGCGAAAAAGATAAATACATGACAAATGAAAAATTGAACGAGTACATGATGCAATTACACACAGCAACGACCGCATACTCTAAATTATCATTGATGATTTCTTCGTCGCTCAACGATGGAATAATATCCGATGAAGAATTCAGTATTATAATAAAGATCTACAATGAAGTATTTGATGAAAAAAATCCTGAACAGGATTTAAAACAATAATGGTATAATAATGGCATCATTCGATCAGCGATCGCAACAATTATTACAACAGATCGTCACTAATACTGCTCCGGTAAGAACCACAATGATATCAGCGAGTTCAACTAATCCTGAATTCAGTATTAATTTTCCAACTGCAATACCAGCTTCCGAGATAGCGTTAGCGCAATTACGGGTTTATTATAGTTGGCCCAATATTAGGTCAAAATCGTTTGGTGGACGACAACCGAATAATTCATTAGTATTTGCAAATAAAAATAAACCCGATGGAACTCCTGATTGGCAAGTAGTTGGTATTCCAACGGGCAGTTATCAAATAGAACAGATCAATGAAGAATTCCAACGCAGAATTAAATCCATCACAGGAAAAGAATCAAAGATAGCCATTACTGTTCATGAGCCAACGCTGTCATCGGTCATTGAAATATTATCACCGGATTACCATGTGGACATATATCAGAGTTCGATCAGGTCAGTGTTGGGATGACCCGAGGTCGCGCCGGTTTATGAAGGTCCACCAGAACCACGCTTGGAAGAGTTTCTCACGACGGAAAAATCATTTATGAAATTACCTGATTACAGAAATACATATCCGTGGAATTTTCATAAATATGTTAATATTGCCGGCAAAAATGTTCTTGATTTATCTGAACTTTATGTGGTAGGCAGTAAAGGTCTTAGATTTCATAAAATTTTTACCGGTATAAATGTTCCTATGGAAAATGAATTTGATCGAATTCAAGTATATGTTAAAAATTTAGTCATCGGTTTGATACAGAATTACAACGAGGATACAAAAAATAATGTAATCGATGGTATCAAACATTTAAATGCAGTAAAATCTGATTTTGGTGATCTCAGGATTAGCCTATATAAATTTATAAATTATTCTGATGCGCCTATATCTGATCGTAATCAAATTATTTATGAAAGTAATATAAATACCCAACTTAGGGATCCAAAATTCGATTTTGATATCCCTGCTTATTTTCTAAAAATCCTTGAATCATGGAGAAAAATAGCCCCACCAGCAAGTATTCTCAAATACGATAATGATCCATACAGTGGTGGCTGTCATATCTCGCCGGGTATCGTTAATATCACATCAACGATCGCTGTCAATCTAGTATGTGATGTTATCGACAGTAGTTATTAAGTTGACACTGAAAAATCCAGTCAGGCCCAACAAGGATACATTCTCTACTCATTTACTCCTCAAGTCCACCCAGGTTATTTGATTGTATCAGAACCAATCAACGTTGTTTATCTAAAATGTCATAATCCACTCTTATCACTGATACATTTTAAACTTACTGACCAGTCTGGCCACTTGCTCGATCTTAGGTCAGAGTCGTTAAATATAAATCTGTATGTAAGATCGTAGAGCGTCATCGCCGTAACATAGTTACGGAAAACACCAAGTAAAAAAAAATATCAAATAATCAAATAATTATTTTTTTACCCCCGTGATTTTATCAGGATCAGAAATGAATTATTCTGGTACAACACTATTAGTTTCGTTGTCACTATAGTCACTTTCACACTCGTCTTTATCTTTAGCCAGTAACTCTTCCGTCGGTGACACAGTCACTGACATGGTATCTCTCAGCTGTTTTATACGAGCGTGTACGAGTCTTTTCGTTTCGTATTCGTGAGATAATTCTGACCTAACCTTTTCGATGGCCCGTGAAAGAGGAACAAATAATTTCACTTGCGTATCCGTGATTGCTGCCAGCGATCGTAACATCGCCTGCTGAATTAACTTTATGAATCTATAATCGGAAGGCAACGTATACCTATTTTCTGATTTTTTGAATTGTAATGATTCAAAATGACTCATTACTTTTTCAGGATCAAGCTCATCAGATATTTTTATACCGCTGTGTTGTAATTGCTTAATAGCAATTGATGTGATGTTTTCGTGATTATTTGTTTAATAAATATTTCTGAACGAAAAATAAATATTTTTGAATAAAAATAAAAATATTTTAGAAAATATGACTAAATTCAACGATTTTGATGGGTATAATACCCGTCAAATTCAGAAATTCTGACTTAATTTCATAAAAAATAAAATTTTATTATAATAAAAATATATTCTGAATCTATAAAAATATATTTTTGAATCACATAAAAATAAAAATATATTCTGAATCACATAAAAGTAAAAATATATTTTTGAATAAAAATAAACAGCAGCTATGACATTCAGTCTACCATTCCACTGGGTCCCTTTTGCCGGTAAAGCCTTTTGCCAATAAGGTCCTAAGAGTCCGTTATTGAGGCCTTAAGCCCACAGGGCACACTTTCATCGGTTAAGATGTGTCTTATGGTCCACAGGCACCTTATTGAGACTTTTTGGTCCGACGGACATTCTTTCTGAATGCCCCTATGTGGGTACCCTTCAGTGAGGTCACAAGGTCACGACTTCACATCATCCTGCTGTTTATTTTAGGGACGTAAGCGATTTCATGTAACCCATCCACCCCAAATCAAACCCGGGGTAAGTGCAAAACTGCACTCACCACGTTATTCAACATGGTGAGGGTTACATGAAATCTCATGGGGTGCTTGCGTCCCCACTTATAAAGTAATTATTAAATAAAATAGCATCCCAGGGCTACAAACCATCGACAGTGTCAGTCATGGGTTTGGAACTCAAGACCTTGAGTACGAGAGTCAGACGCGCTACGAATACACCATTGTTCCAACTTACAAATACACGTTTCAAAAATAAATATAGTTATCTTAGCATTGACTATGTCACTGCAGATTCTCTGATCAGTATTATACTATCAGAATATTTTTCTGATTCTGAATAAAATCTGCAATTTTACACATTTCTACCGTTTCTGCCTTGTTAAAAATATTATATTTTCAAGCCTCTTGATACAGTCAAGGCAGAACTATCTAGCAATGAATGCATGGATCGATATTATTCTGGTATGTTCCGCCTACTGCAATGATGCATGTAGTCTGCTGCGATCGATATGTGAAGCAGTTATGTACAATATCGGCCTATGATATAATATCACGGCTGAGGTTTCTATGTTTGTTTGAGGAAAGTATAATATATATTTTCTGCAATTAATACTTCCACATAGTTAGACATCTGGACTGGAGAGATATTCAAGCATTACGATTAGACTGTAGTACCATAACTGCTTGATTACTCTATCAGTGATGACACAGTCATCTCGCTTCATTGTACATCACGAGGTGGAGACGTTGAAAAATTATTCCGGCGGTGGATTTCATAGGACGGTTATTTAGCGAATCTGAGACCGTTATCGTTAATAACGGATCGGTACATTCATTACATATTATTATGAAAATGTTGTGATCAGTTATCAAATTCAGGAAATTTTTTATGTCGAATTAGTATCACTGAAGATAAATGTGTGGTCATGTATATGCAATAACAAAAAAGGGAGACAACTACTTGATTGCTCTATCAGCGATGACGGATTTATCTCGCTTCATTGTACATACCGGAACGTGATCTTTTGTTCGAATTTTTTTGGAAATGCTGATTTAGTTATTTTTTCTGCAACACGTTGTACTGATCTCAAGTGAATACCAAAATATTTCCCAACCGCATTCATAGAATTAAAAATTCTCTCTTCACCAGTCTCTGTATTTACAGATTTAACAGTTCTCTTTTCAAACATTTTCCATCTCCCAGCATTTCCATATGCATTATTCTGACTTGGTGTAACAACTTCAAGATTACATAAAGAGTTATTTTCTTTATTACCGTCAATATGATTAATTACAAGTCCATCTTCGATGACCCCATGAAAACATTCAAATACAAACCTATGTAAGTGATATCTTTTTCTTCCAATAGTAAATCTAAAATGACCAGCATTATCAACAGTACCGACTGGTTTTTTCAATCTGCAGTTTCTGATTACACCATCACGACACGCTTCATAATTTTTAATGATAGGGTGCTTTACAAATTCATTTTGCTCCATTTGTATAGTAATACTATTTGTCTAAATGATTATTTTGAAATCTGGCCAGATAGTCTTCAGCGGTTTTTATGGGGGATTCACCTGACGACTTCTTATCATAATATCGTTTCAGCTCTCTGTATCTTTTACCACCGCATTGCACACATAACCGTGTTTCTCCTCTGACTCCAACGCCACATCGTAAACACGGTTTCGGTCCTAGACTACCTTTTCGAAAGCTTTGCATGCGTTGAAATAAAAATTCATTTACGCATGATTTATTACAAGGAAGAGAAAATCCAATCATAAGCCATCGGCATTTATTGTTTGTTTGAATCATTATATATATAATTAAAGTTTAATTAAACATATATTTGCTTTAAATATAGTATGGAGGAATTTGAGAGATTATCCATAATTGAACCTTCCGCCGTCTCGGCGGGAGCAAGATTTGATCTTGACAAACTCAATGACTTCGTCATCGGGAAATCTAAATTTAATTTTTCGATGCAAGATCTGGCTTTGATAAATAGAAATATAATCGATCGTATCCGTGAAGCCAAGAAAGAATTTCGCAACGATGGTGCGGCTCATACTTGGTCGACATTCAGGATCATGAATATCATTGATTTTAGAATGAGTGACGAACGAGGTAAAAATATTATCAACTATCTCGACAATCAGCGTTATATTATTTTAGTAAAATTTATTGTGCAGACAGATGATGACACTTGGATTATCCGTGATAAACGTGAACCTGTACGACTTCATACTGGAAATAATACTGTTACATTAAATAAACAATCAAAACCAGGAACATTGACTGGTATTGATAAACCGTAGTATGAACGAGAGTATCCTGTGACGGCAGTTATTTATGCGATATATCCGCTAAATGATAAACCTAGCGTTGATAATCTCAAACCAATGAAATTGTCAAGGGGACTAAACTGCGTAGCTGAGCGAGTTATGGAACATTTCTCAAAAGCAATACGCGGAAACGGTTTAACTGATCTAAGACTTTAAAAAAATAAATTCGTGGGCA